>MU721100.1:15234-58670 GCA_026770625.1 Nicotiana glauca | reverse complement strand
TATATATATATATATATATATATATATATATATATATATATATATATATATTCGAATCAATTAATGTGAAATAACAATCAATACATCAACCAATTCTAGTCTTACCACACTTGCGTAAACGCCAACAAAGTTCAATTTCTAATAAAAGGGGGTTTTAGCCATACATAACTCAATATAACTTTCCTTAATCCTTACAAAATTCTGAAACTCTTAGAACTTCGATCTATTGTGTAAGAGTTACAAATTGAATCGAGAATTAGAGACGAGCTTGAGATTTTAGCTTGTTTAAGCATATTATCAAACACTAAAGGTGCATTGTGATCTTAGGTCCTTTTTGAGAATTTCTATAATTTTATACCCCTAATTGCGTTCTTTTTAGTCCACTATCTTCCAATACTCTATAGTTTGATATGCATGCAAGAAAATCATTCTTATACCCATGGACCCCCAAGCTAAGTACTCTTTCTAGTGTGAATTTGAAACCAGAGATTAGGGTCAAGTTTCTTACCTCTTGGTGTGAACATTTAGGTGCCTCACTTGATTATCTTCAATGATTTAGCAAGGTTTCATAGAGAAATTTTGATGGGAAGCACTTTCCCTCTCTAAGACCCTCTCACTCTCTCTCTAAAAACATCAGGAAATATGCTCAAAATGAGCTATAACAACCGGATATATCGATAGGGGGTCGGGCTTAAAACTTAGAAAATTGGCGCCCCGATTCAGGTCTGTGATCGCAAAGTCGACATGCGGTCACATAATGGACCGCAAAATGCTTCCCAAAAACTGGACACACTAACTGAGTTTGCAGCAGAAATATGGTCTGCATTCACATTCTGCGGTCGCAAAGTGCACCGCAGAACTGACCTTCACAAAATTCCAAGGAAATTATGCGACGACTACGCGGTCCATATTTTGATTATGCAATCGCATAATTGGCCGCATAGTTGACTTTAATTTTGACCAACACACTGAATCACCTTACGGCAGATATGCGGTCCACATACCTGGTATGTGACCGCATTATAGACTGCATAGCTGCACTTTTCTGGGAAACATTGATTCTTGATTTTTAAATGAATAAATCAGTACAAAAGGGTCCGAACCGCGGCGAGCTTGTGAGCTGCGTAGAATTTTAGACATTCCTAACATATATTCATCATTTGGCACTACGAGCTTTTAAGTTTGAGTACAAGTTTTCACGAGTCCTTACATCCTCCCCCACTTAAAATCATTCATCCTCGAATGAGAATCAAGGGTCACTTATTAGAAATTCTTCATACAATATTCTGCCTTTTACAACTTAAAACCTGTTAATAGTTTTCAGATTTGGCTAACTCCCTAAATTTCCAAAAATTTTGCCAGAGTTTCTCTTGTATCTAGGCCTATCCACCTGTCAGAGAGCCCTAGAATCACATCCTAATAGCATATACATGTTCCACAACATAACATGACTTGTACAACACCAACCATGGCCATATAAACAACATATATAACCCAAAATGGAATAATTTTTCATAGATTAAATCACAAGATAAGAAGAGTTTGTAGGAATCAAATGCATAAAATCTATTACATGACTATTCAAACAAATGTGGGTACTTCTTTTTCATTTCATCCTCGGCTTCCCAAGTGGCTTCCTCAACTTGCTGGTTCCGCCATAATATTCTCACGGATGCAATTTCCTTATTTCTCAATTTTCGAACTTGCCTATCGAGAATCGTAACTGGAACTTCTTCATACAACAGTGTTTCATTAACTTCAATAGTCTCAACTGGCGCAATAGAGGATGGGTCTCCCACTACCTTTCTCAACATAGACACATAAAAGACCAAGTGTATCAATGACATTTCGGGTGGCAGCTCTAGCTTGTATGCCACCTGACCAATCCTCTGAATAATTCTGTATGGCCCGACATACCTCGGACTCAATTTTCCCTTCTTCCCAAACCGCATGATAACCTTCATAGGGGAAACCTTCAAAAATACCCAATCATCATCTTTGAACTCCAAATCTCCGCGACGAACATCCGAGTAAGACTTTTGGCGACTTTGAGCAGTTTTCAACCTTTCCTTAATAATCTTGACTTTTTCCATGGCCTGATGCACAAGGTCCGACCCTATCAATTCCGCTTCTCCAACCTCAAACCATCCAATGGGAGACCAGCATCTCCTACCATACAATGCCTCAAATGGCGCCATCTGGATGCTAGCATGGAAGCTATTGTTGTAAGCAAATTCTATTTGCGGAAAATGGTCATCCCAGCTACCTTTGAAATCAAGAGTACAAGCAAGCAACATATCCTCAAGTGTATAAATAGTCCGCTCCACTTGCCCATCAGTTTGAGGGTGAAAAGCTGTGCTAAGATTTACCTGCGTACCCAAACCTTGCTGAAACTTCTTCCAAAAGTTGGGTGTGAATTGAGCCCGTCGATCTGAGATGATTGAGACAGGTGTGCCATGTAACCTGATTATTTCCTTGATATACAACTGAGCATACTGTTCTGATGTATCGGTAGTTTTAACTGGCAAGAAGTGCGCTGATTTTGTGAGTCGATCCACGATTACCCAAATTGAGTCGAACTTGCGTGGAGTGCACGGTAATCTGTAATGACCCGACTGGTCATTTTTGGAATTTATTCCCCGATCCCCTATTAACTATTTTTCCCAAGTTTATTTTTGCTATTTTGATTTGTCGGGATGTTTGGTTTTGAGTTTCGGAGAGTTCTGGGATACTATGTCCCTAAATGAGAGATTAAGTGTTGGAAAGTAGACCATAGTCAGAACAGTATGAAGACGGTTTCGGAATGGGAATTCGATGGTTCCGTTAGCTCTATTAGGTGATTTTGGGTTTAGGGGAATGGTCAGATTGTGTTTTGGAGGTACGAAGCTAATTTAGGCTTGAAAGACCAAAGTTTGAATTTTTGAAGTTCCCGGTCCGATAGTGAGATTTTGATTCGAGTGTCGGAATGGAATTACGGAAGTTGCAGTAGTTCCGTCATATCATTTGGGATGTGTGTGTTAAATTTCAGGTGATTCGGACATGGTCTGGTTAGGTTTTTGATCGAAAGCATATTTTGAAGAAAGTTGGAGTTCTTAGGTTTAAATCCTTGATTAATTCGAGTTTCCGACGTTGTTTTAGGTGGTTTAAGGATTGGTACAAGTTGGAATGATGTTATAGGAGATGTCCGTAGGTTTGGTTGAGGTCACGGGGGCCTCGGGTGTGTTTCGGATGCTCAACGGGGCATTTTGGAGTTGTTTAAAATTGCAGAATTTTCTTCAGCTGTTGCAGACCCTTTTCTTCTTCGCGATCGTGTCCTCCTTCACGCGTTCGCGTAGAGTAATCTTGGAGGAAGACCAGTTACTTCTTCGCGTTCACATTCAATACTTTCGCATTTGCGAAGCTTTGGCATTTTCCTTCACCGCGTTCACAGCCAAGCCCTTGCGTTCGCGTAGTGTTATTTGGCGCTGAAGGCTGTATCTGTTTTCTTTAGTGTCCGCATGCCCTATCTCGCATTCGCGTAACCTTGTCAGTCCAAGCCTTCGCATTCGCGTAATGTTCCATGCGTTCGCGTATGGCAATTCGGGTAGCCTTCATTTTTCTTCTTCGCGAATGCGTGACTTCCTCCGCGTTCGTGATGCATTAAATATCGGGCAGTTATAAACATTTCAAAACGAGGGTTTAGTCATTTTTACCAAAACTCAAGCTTGAGAGCTCGGATTTGAGCGACATTTCGAGGGTTTTTCAGAGAAATCGATTGGGTAACGATTTTAAACTCATTTTTGCTTGTAACCCACTAATCTAAGCGTGAATTCCTCCTTTAATTTCAGATTTTGAATGAAAAGTTGATAAAACTTCATAGACCGAATTATTGAGTTTTGAGTGGGTTTTTGATATTCGATTTGGGAAATTTTTATATGGTTAGACTCGTGAGAGTATGAGGGTTCAGAAAATGTTAATTTCACTCAATTCTGAGATGTTGGCTTGAGGGGCATTTTGGTCATTTTACCTAATTTCGCGTCTTAGCTTTGAATTAAATCGTAGAATTAGTTGCTTGAGATGTTATTTACTATGTAATTGAATTGAATAGATTTGGGCCATTCGGAGTCGGATAATCATGGCAAACGTGTGATTCCGAGTTAATTTTGGAGTCGGTTCGAGGTAAGTGGCTTGTCTAACCTTGTGTGAGGGACTTTTCCCCAGATTAATATTGTGTTAATTGAAATGGCTCGTGCATGAGGTGACGAGCGCGCGCTTGTGCTAATTGTTGGAAATTCGGTTTTTCTTTAAAAATAGCCTTGAATTGTGTTCCTCATTCCCCTGCTTACACTGTTTGGATATTAAACATGCTGTAGCTTAGAGAAGCATGTGTACTTGACTAAATTGCTTTATCCGTTTTAACTTTCTTAATTGTACTACGTAAATCATGCTAGGTTAGGATTACCTGTTTCACTTTGATCTGAAATTGATTGAATTTTATTGTTGTTGTGTATTTACTTTGGGACTACGGAATGGTATTTCGGGAGATCCCCCTGCACTTTATTTTGAGACTACGGGACGGTAACCCGGGAGATCCCCTATATATTCACTTTGGGACTACGGAATTGCATTCCGTGAGATCCCCCTGCACATTTATGAGTTTGACTACGGGACTGCACCTGGAAGATCCACTGGATATGATATTTATATTTGGGGACTATAGGACGGTATCCTGGGAGATCCTCGATTGTTATCTCAGAGATGAGTTATGTTCTTTTTCTGTGTTTTGCTTGCCTTTGCAATAATTATTGTTGTCCTTTATATCTTGTGTTATTTAATTACACTGTCATTTCACACTGTTAGACCTGTATCTTATTTAACCTCAGTAAGGTCCTGACCTTCCTCATCACTACCCAACCGAGGTTAGGCTTGACACTTACTGAGTACCGCTTTGGTGTACTCATGCCCTTTCTGCGCATGTTTTTCATGTGCAGATCCAGGTATTGCGACACAAACTTACTATCCTTGAGGCAAGGAGAGCTTTGGAGACTTCGAGGTGCATATGCTGCATCCGCATACTATAGTCTCCATCTTTATTCTATCTTGTAGTATTAGCCCTTGTATTATTTTGTTGATGTAGACATTCCGGAGTTAGAGCATTTTTACTATATTTCTCTTAGCTTGTGTTCCCGTGAGTTTTCGGGTTTTGGGATAGTATTGTAGAAGGTTGAGATATTGTGCTGTATGTGTCGAGTGGCATTTTACATTTCGTTTCCATTTTGTTAAATATTGGTTTTAAGTTATAAATTCCGCAAGGTTTCAAATTTTTTTCCGCACTTGTTAGGCTTACCTAGTCGTAGGGACTAGGTGCCGTCACGACAATTCACAAAGGGCGAACTGGGGTCGTGACAAGTTGGTGTCAGAGCTCTAGGTTCATAGGAGTCACGGAACATAGGCCGGTATATTAGAGTCTCACTGATCGGTACAGAGTCGCCTGTACTTATCTACGAGAGGCTATGTAACTGTTAGGAAAAATTCCACTTCATTTGATTTCCTTGTCGTGTGAGATTTTGATATCACAACTAAACTCCTGTCTTTCTCTTCTCTAATAGATGGTGAGGACGCACTACCCGAGAGGATCAGGTAACCCCACCCTCTACTATCGCCGTCAGAGGCCCGGGCCGAGGATGCGCTCGTGGTGCATCCAAAGCACTCGCGCGAGCTGCCGCCGAGGTACCACCTGTAGTACCAGCCGAAGTCCAGACACCCGATACGTCTACCACTACTACTCCAGCACTCCAGGAGACTTTGGCACAGTTTATGAGTATGTACACCACTTTGGCTCAGGCAGGGTTGCTTCCCCTTGCTGCAGCCACATCCCAGGCAGGGGGAGGAGTACAGACTCCCGCCGCCCGCACTCCTGAGCAGCGAGTGCATGTTGAGAACGCCCTAGAGATTATACATGCGCCACCTGCAGTACCAGTTCAACCTGAGGATAGGGTAGCTACTTCAGAGGATGAGCAGCAGAGACTTGACAGGTTCAAGAAATATGATCCTTCGGTATTCAATGGGTTAGCATCAGATGCCTTGGGATTTCTGGAGGAGTGCTACCGTATTCTCCGCACTATGGACATATCAGGATTTAGCGGGGTTTCCTTCACTAGTTTCCAGCTTCGAGGAGCCGCATATCAGTGGTGGCATGCTTATGAGTTAGACAGTCCAGATGAGGCAGCTTCACTGACTTGAGCTCAATTTTTAGATATGTTCACGAGGGAGTATGTTCCCCAAATTCTTAGGGATGCCTGGCGCGCGGAGTTTGAGCATTTGCGCCAGGGTACTATGACTATCGCAGAGTATGCTGTTCTGTATATTGACTTCTAGACATGCCCCAGCTTTGGTTTTTACAGTCCGCAAGAAGGTTCGCCGATTCATTGAGGGGCTTATTCCCAGCATCAGATCTAGCATGGATCGTGAGCTAGAGACGGATGTGTCTTATCAGCAGGCGGTGGGCATTGCTAGAAGGATTAAGGGTATGCATGCTAGGGACAGGGAGGAGAGGGAGGCTAAGAGGTTTCGAGAGTCGGGCTATTTTTCTGGTGCCTGTGCCCCAGCTGAAGGTCGTCATGGTAGGGGTCATATGGGTCGCCCCATTCATTAAGCTCTTCTAGCAGCCAGTGATATTCTAGCTCCACCTAGGCCTCAGGAGCCTTATTATGCACCTCCAGTCTCTAGTGCGCCTCTTACACGGGATGCTTCCAGTAGTCAGTCCAGCAGACCTGGCCCGAGCCAGTCACAGCTGCCACATCCTCCCAGAGCTTGTTTTGAGTATGGCGACACACGCCACATGGTAAGAGATTGCGCCAGACTCAGGAGGGGTGCACCTTCGTAGGCCCCTCAGCCACAACTGGCCCCTCAAAGCTCTCAGGCTATGGTTCTAGTACCAACTACCACTCCACCAGCCCAGCCAGCCAGAGGTGGAGGTCGAGGAGGTAGAGGTCGCCCTTGAGGGGGGGGCCAGGCCAGATATTATGCCCTTCCAGGCCGTACTGAGGCCGCCACCTCCAATTCTGTCATCACAGGTACTATCCTGGTTTGTCATAGAGATGCGTCAGTTCTATTCGATCCAGGCTCCACTTACTCTTATGTGTCTTCTTATTTTGCTCTGCATTTGGGGGTACCTCGAGATTCTTTGAGTTCCCTAGTTTATGTTTCTACTCTTATGGGAGATTCTCTTATTGTGGACCGTATTTACCGGTCATGTTTGATTATTCTTGGTGGTTTTGAGACCAAAGCTGATTTATTATTGCTCAGTATGATTGCTTTTGATATTATTTTGGGCATGGACTGGTTGTCACCCCATTATACTATTCTTGATTATCACACCAAAACCATGACGCTGGCCATGCCAGGTATACCGCGTATTGACACACTCCCAGTAGAGTTATTTATTTCCTTAAGGCTCAACGTATGGTTGAGAAAGGTTGTGATGCGTACTTAGCTTATGTGAGAGATGCCAGTATGGATACTCCTTCTATTGATTCAGTCCCAATAGTACGGGATTTTCCCGATGTGTTTCCAGCTGATCTTCCGGGCATGCCACCCGACAAGGACATTGATTTTGGCATTGATATGTTGCTGGGCACTCAGCCCATCTTTATCCCCCCGTATCGTATGGCTCCTCCTGAGTTGAAGGAGCAATTGCAGGAATTACTTGATAAGGGTTTTATTCGGCCCAATGTTTCACCTTGGGGTGCTCCTGTATTATTTGTGTAGAAGAAGGATGGTTCTATGCACATGTGTATGGATTACCGCCAGTTGAACAAGGTTACAGTGAAGAACCGTTATCCTTTGCCTCGTATTGATGATATGTTTGACCAGCTTTAGGGTGCACGGGTATTTTCTAAGATTGATTTGCGCTCAGCTTACGATCAATTGAAGATTCGGGAGACAAATATCTCTAAGACTGCCTTCAGGACTCGGTATGGTCATTACGAGTTCCTTGTTATGTCTTTTGGGACGACCAATTCCCCAACAACCTTCATGCATCTGATGCACAGTGTATTCCGACCATATCTTGACTCTTTGGTCATTGTCTTTATTGATGATATTCTGGTGTATTCTCGGAGTCGGGAAGATCACGAGCAGCACCTGAGGACAGTGCTTCAGACTCCGAGGGAAAAAAGATTATATGCAAAGTTTTCAAAATATAGTTTTGGTTGGATTCCGTGGCATTCTTGGGTTACGTGGTATCGAGTTTGTTATGCCCCAAAATTCAAGGGGCATGACCGGCGCTCGACCGAGTAACCCCAGTCAAGAGGACCTGGGTGCCTTTCCTATCCCACGTGTTACCCTACATTTTTCATTTCTTATTAACCAAGTGAAACAACTAATTATAATTGGAACACCTTGTTACAAAAGCATACATAATACGGATAATCTTTAGCGTGGTTTACAACTTACATCGCCCAAGTTACAAAATACATTTTTACATAAGTTCTTAACCCACATTGCCTGTCTACGGAGCCTCTAAAAATGATAGAGGAATAATACAATACTTGCCGGCAACAAGGCTCCGGCTATATCTTCTACAAATACTAAAACAGGATTCCAAAAGACAAGAACAGATGCGGCATAAGCCACACAGGACCCCGAAAGGAAAGGGGCTCACCAATTCAGTTGGCAAGAAGTAATGAGGATCTACGGTCGGTGGAATAGAGTGCCTGCTATAGATCCACCTACAATTATAACACGAATGTAGCGCCCCCGGCAAAAGGGACGTCAGTACATTTGAATTGTACTGGTATGTATGAACAAACTTGTTCCAAGTAAACTCAAACCAATATAAGTAGGAAACAGTAATGAATGCAACAACCAAACACATATGAAGGAACAATCAAGCCAAACAAGTTTACAAACTCTCATGTTTTCCCCTTCCACAATTTCACTTCAATAGTTTCACAATTTGCTCATATTTTGTTTCAATAGTGATTTCGATCACTTTCCACCCTTATTACCTCGGCCACCCTTATCACCACAACCCACACCTTATTACTTCGTGTTGCGGCGCGCAACCCGATCCCACAATACAGTTTCAATCCACGAACAACACAACAGCAACAAACAATTCACAAAGGTCAACAACAATACTTCTCAAGAATTAACAACAACAATGTTACAAGTGTTTCCATAACTATCAATACTATTTCTATCATATTCAACAACATATAGACATTTAACGTCACACTGGTAATTGCCCACAACAAGCCATATATATTGTTACCTCAGTTATTCCAGTTGCACTAGTCACAATTTCCTTTAGTCATTTATTCATCAATTACAACCACATAACACAATCACAACGTACAAATAATAAGAAATTCATAAGTAATTTACGTACATATCACCTACCAAGCATACGTACATCAAAGGAGGCGATTTTACAAGGATCAAAGTTAGTCATACATACCTGGAGCCAAAATCCCTTTTTAACTTCTATTCCCAACTCACCAAGCAGTCTAGCAACGTCAATCTAGTTCACAAATTGACACATATGCCTTAGCAATGACGTCCACAATTTACTACCCGAGCCTCTTTAGGTTACCAATTCTCCTTTTGCAATTCTCTACTTCTACCCAATTACTCTTACTAGATTTTTGGATTTTTTTTAAAGACATGCATGCACAATCCCACCTTTGGTTTTCAAGAATCAATGCATGGGAATCCCTCTTTTTGTTCAAATAGGAAAATCAATGGAAAAAGAGTTGGGGATCTTTTTACCTGCAAGAACAGAAGTGAAGACAATACTTGAAATTTTTCAGGCTTTGGTGACTTTGAAAAATCAATTTGATGAAAATGGACTTCTTCTCTCTAGGACCCTCTCCTCACTCTCTCTTATTTTGCTCAGAAAGTATGTTAAAATGAGGGGTTGTGGTGTTTTATTGAAAAGGGGTCGGGTTTTAAAATCTAGAAAAATAGAAGCTCGAGCAAATCTGCGGTCGCATTCTGTGATCGCAGAATCGAAATGCGGTCCGCAGATTGGACCGCAAAAATGCGCCCAAAAACCCTGAAGGTCTGCCTGGGTCTGCGATAGGAATGCGGTCCGCATTCCTGTTACGCGGCCGCATTTTGCACTGCAGAATTGACCTCCACAAATCCTTGAGGAACTTATGCGACGATTATGCGGTCCGCATATTGATTATGCGACCGCATAATGGACCGCATTTTCAACATCAATCTTGACAACCTTTCTGTTTTACTCTGCAGTAGAAATGCGGTCCGCATATTGATTATGCGACCGCATAATGGGCCGCATTTTTAACATCAATTTTGACAACCTTTCTGCTTCACTCTGCGGCAGAAATGCGGTCCGCATAGTTGATCTGCGACCGCATTCTGGACCGCAGAATGATAATTTTCTGGAAAAATCGATTCTTTTGGTCTTTAAGTGCAAAATCAGTAACACATATTCAGACTTTGGCACTACGAGTTACTAGGTTTTAAGCACAAAATTTTACGGGGCCTTACATCCTCCCCCACTTAGAATCATTCGTCCTCGAATGAGGATTTTTTTTTTGAAAAATAGTTGGTTTGAAAAACATGATATGCAGACTTTCAAAATTTTTACTAACTCCTATATTCTTTTGAAAAATTTTGCCAGAGTTTCCTTTGTATTATGGACATATCTACCTGTCAGAGAGCCCCCGAAACATATTTTCAAACATCATTATAGGATTACAACCATCCCTACAACTGTCATATAATTTCCTACCTTTAACAATTTGCATACATTTGATCACTTGATACATTTTTCTTATGAATCAGTTATCTCTATGAGTTCCACATAATCTATCCATTTCAACATACTACAAGCATACAAGTAGTTTGTTACCAACTTATACATCCATTAATTGATTACTTATCACAAGAGTTTTTGTCAAACTTTCATTTACCAAAGAGATGTCCACATGACTTAAAACAATCACAACACCTATAAGTCTTGCATAACTAGAGGAACTTCACTAGTATTAGGAAGGAAACAACTCAGACACAATGATAGTTGTTTTAGAGATAGAGGGGTCACATAATTTCTTCTAAACTTGATCAAACAGATGGGGATATTTCTCTTTCATTTCCTTCTCTACCTCCCACGTAGCTTCCTCAACCCGTTGACTGCGCCACAACACCTTGACTGAGGCAACTTCCTTATTTCTCAACTTACAGACTTGTCTATCAAGAATGGCAACCGGAACCTCTTCATACGACAACACTTCATTAACTTCGATAGTCTCGATTAGCACGATGGTGGATGGATCTCCAACCACTTTCTTCAACATGGACACGTGGAACACCGGGTGCACTAATGACATTTTGGGAGGCAATTCCAACCTATAGGCCACCTGCCCTATCCTTTGAACGATTCGATATGGCCCAACATACCTAGTACTCAATTTACCTTTCTTCCCAAAAGCATGATTCCCTTCATATGGGAAACCTTCAAGAACACCCACTCATTAACTTGAAATTCCAATTCCCTCCGACGAACGCCTGCATAAGACTTTTGGCGACTCTAAGCAGTCTTCATCCTTTCCTGAATGATTTTAACTTTCTCCATAGCCCGGTGTACAAGATCTAGCCCTATCAGTTCTGCTTCGCCCACTTCGAACCACCCAATCGGGGACTTATACCTTCTTCCGTATAATGCCTCAAATGGGGCCATCTGAAGGCTAGCATGAAAGCTGTTATTGTAAGCAAATTCTATAAGGGGCAGGTGATCATCCCAATTACCTTTGAAGTCCAAGACGCAAGCCCGCAACATATCTTCAAGCGTCTGAATAGTTCGCTCTGCTTGACCATCGGTCTGCGGATGGAAAGCCGTGCTAAGATTCACCTGGGTACCCAAACCTTGCTGAAATGTCTTCCAAACATTACCTATGAACTGCGCCCCTCGATCCAAAATAATAGAGAGCGGGGTACCATGAAGCCTCACTATTTCCTTGATGTACAACCGAGCATACTGTTCTGCAGTGTCGGTGGACTTGACTGGCAAGAAATGAGCTGATTTGGTGAGTCGATCCACTATCACCCAAATTGAGTCGAACTTTCGCTGAGTGCGAGGTAATCCTACCACGAAATCTATGTTAATCATCTCCCACTTCCACATTAGTATTTCCATAAGCTGGGTTAACCCACAGGGCCGCTGATGCTCAGCTTTTACTTGCTGACAATTTGGACATTTAGATACAAAGTTAGCCACACCCCTCTTCATACCGTTCCACCAATAAATTTCCTTGAGATCGTGATACATTTTTGTAGAACCCGAGTGCACCGAATACTTGGAATGATGAGCCTCTGCCGTTACTCTCTCCCGAAGGTTATCCACATCTGGAACACATAGCATTCCTTGACATTGTAGCACATCATCATTGCCGTCAAGTGAAAATGCCAAAGTCTTGTTGTTCAGAACTGCCTCCTTCATCTGTGCCAATGCTGGATCGATGAACTGTTTTTCCTTGACTTACGTTATGAGCGATGATTCTGCTCTATTACGCACCATAATTTCCTCCTCATTTGGGGGTCGAAATGCCAACCCCACGACTGGCCAACTGATAGACCTCCCGAGCTAGGAGCCTCTGATCGGCCCCTAAGTGAGCCAAACTACCCATGGATTTTCGACTGAGGGCGTCGGCCACAACATTCGCCTTACCCGGATGGTATAAGATGTTCATGTCATAATCCTTAAGAAATTCTTAACACATATTCGTACCTTGGCACTACAAGTTACTAGGTTTTAAGCACAAAATTTTACGGGGCCTTACAGAGTGAGGGCATTCGGGTGGATCCGAAGTAGGTAGAGGCAGTGCAGAGTTGGCCCAGACCATCCTCAGCTACAGAGATTTGTAGTTTCCTTGGCTTGGCGGGCTACTACCGTCATTTTATGGAGGGGTTTACATCGATTGCAGCCCCTATGACTAGATTGACCCAGAAGGGTGCTCCATTTCAGTGGATAGAGGAGTGTGAGGCGAGCTTTTAAAAGCTCAATATAGCCTTGACTATAGCCCAGTTTTGATATTGCCTACCAAATCGGGGTCTTATACTGTCTATTGTGATGCCTTGAGAGTTGTCCTTGGAGCATTATTGATGCAGGACGGTAGGGTGATTGCCTACGCGTCCAGACAGTTGAAGATACACGAGAAGAATTATCCAGTCCATGATCTTGAGTTAGATGCCATTGTCCATGCCTTGCAGATTTGGCTTCATTACTTGTACGGTGTGCCTTGTGAGATATATACTGATCACTAGATTTTGCAGCATCTGTTCAAGTAGAAGGATCTTAATTTACATCAGAGGAGATGGCTAGAGTTGCTGAAGGATTATAACATCGCTATCTTATATCACCCGGGTAAGCCAATGTGGTGGTTGATGCTTTGAGCCGCCGGGCAGAGAGTTTAGGGAGTTTGGCTTATTTACCAACAACAGAGAGGACTATGGCGATGGATGTTCAGGCCCTAGCCAGCCAGTTTGTGAGATTGGATCTTTCGGAGCCCAGCCGGGTTCTAGCTTGTATGGTCTCTCAGTCTTCCTTGTTTGATCATATCAGGGAGCGATAGTATGATGAACCTCATTTGCTTGTCCTCAAGGATAAGGTATTGCAAGGATGCTCGAGATGTGACCATTAGTGATGATGGAGTATTGAGGATGCAGGGTCGAGTTTGTGTACCCATTGTCGATGGGCTTCGAAAGTTGATTCTAGAGGAGGCCCACAGTTTGCGGTATTCCATTCATACGGGTGCCGCGAAGATGTATCAGGATTTGAGGTAGCACTACTAGTGGAGGCAGATAAAGAAGGATATAATTGGGTTTGTAGCTTGGTGCTTTAATTGTAAGCTGGTGAAGTATGAACACCAGAGACCAGGTGGATTGCTTCAGCAGATAGAGATTTAGGAGTGGAAGTGGGAGTGGATCACCATGGACTTCGCATCTTGACTCCCACGGACTTTGAAGAAGTTCGATGCCATTTGGGTTATTGTGGATCAGCTGACCAAGTCTGGCATTTCATCCCTGTGTGTACGACATATTCCTCGGAGCGATTGGCGGAGATTTATATCCGGGAGATTGTCCGTCTGCATGGCATTCCAGTTTCTATTATTTCAGACATAGGTACTCAGTTCATATCACAGTTTTGGAGAGCCGTATAGCAGGAGTTGGGTACTTGGGTGGAGTTGTGCATAACATTTCACCCTCAGATGGACGGACAGTCTGAGCGCACTATTCAGATTCTTGAGGATATGCTCCATGCGTGCATGATTGAGTTTAGAGGTTCTTGGGATCAGTTCTTGCCATTGTCGGAGTTTGCCAACAACAATAGCTATCAGTCCAGCATTCAGATGGCACCGTACGAGGCCTTATATTGTAGGCATTGTATATCTCCGGTAGGTTGGTTCGAGCAGGGTGAGTCCAGATTGTTGGGCACAAATTTCGTTCAGGATGCTTAGGAGAAAGTCAAGGTGATTCAGGATAGACTCCTTACAGCCCAGTCCAGATAGAAGAGTTACGCGGATCAGAAGGTTCGTGATGTTTCCTACATGGTTGGAGAGTGGCATCTGCTTAGTGTTTTGCCTATGAAGGCGTTATGAGATCCGGGAAGAAAGAAAAGTTGAGTCCGAGGTTTATTGGACCTGTTGAGATATTGAGGTGAGTTGAGGAGGTTGCCTATGAGCTTGCCTTACCTTCCAGCCTGGTAGGGGTTCATCCGGTATTTCATATTTCAATGCTCCGGAGGTATCACGACGATCTGTAGCACGTGCTGGATTTTAGCTCAGTCTAGTTGGAGAAGGATCTATCTTATGTTGAGGAGCCAGTGGCAATATTAGAAATGTAGGTCAGGAAGTTGAGGTCAAAAAACATTACGTCCATGAAGGTTCAATGGCAAGGCGACCTGGAAGACCGAGCAGGATATGCGCAGCCAGTACCCTCATCTTTTCACTACTTCAGGTATGCCTTTGTGCTCGTTCGAGGACGAACAAATGTTTAGTGTAGGAAGATGTAACGACCCGGCCGGTAGTTTTTGGAATTTATGCCTCGATCCCCTATTAACTATTTTCCCCAAGTTTATTTCTGCTATTTTGATTTTTTGGGATGTTCGGTTTTGAGTTTCGGAGAGTTTTGGGACACTTAGTCCCTAAATGAGAGCTTAAATGTTGGAAAGTGGCTTGTAGTCGGAACAATGTTAAAACAACCTCGGAATGGGAATCCGATGGTTCCGTTAGTTCCGTTAGGTGATTTCAGGTTCAGGGGCATGGTCGGATTGTGTTTTGGAGGTTCATAGCTAATTTAGGCTTGAAATGCCGAAGTTTGAATTTTTAAAGTTCTCGGTCCGATAGTGAGATTTTGATCCGAGGGTCGGAATGGAATTATGGAAGTTGCAGTAGTTCCATCATTTCATTTGGGATGTGTGTGTTAAATTTCAGGTCATTTGTACATGGTTTGGTTAGGCTTTTGATCGAAAGCGTATTTTGAAGAAAGTTGGAGTTCTTAGGTGTAAATCCTTAATTAATTCGAGTTTCTGACGTTGTTTTAGGTGGTTTAAGGATTGGTACAAGTTTGAATGATATTATGGGAGATGTCTGTAGGTTTGTTTGAGGTCCTGGGGGCCTTGGGTGTGTTTCAGATGCTCAACGGGGCCTTTTGGAGTTGTTTGAAATTGCAGAATTTTCTTCAGCTGTTGCAGACCCTTTTCTTCTTCGCTATCGCATCCTCCTCCGCGCGTTCGCGTAGAGTAATCTTGGAGGAAGACCAGTTACCTCTTCGCATTCACGTTCAATACTCCCGTATTTGTGAAGCTTTGGCAGTTTCCTTCATCGCGTTCGCAGCCAAGCCCTCGCGTTCGCGTTGTGTTATTTGGCACTGAGGGCTGTGCCTATTTTCTTCATCGTGTCCGCATGCCTTATCTCGCGTTCGCGTAGCCTTGCCAGTCCAAGCCTTCACGTTCGCGTACTTTTCCATGCGTTCTCATAGGGCAATTCGGGAAGCCTTCATTTTCCTTCTTTGCGAACGCGTGACTTCCTCCACATTCGCGATGCATTAAATATCTGGGCAGTTATAAAATTTTCAAAACGAGGGTTTAGCCATTTTTACCAAAACTCAAGCTTGAGAGCTCGGATTTGAGCGACATTTCGATGGTTTTTTAGAGACATCGATTGGGTAACGATTCTAAACTCCTTTTTGGTTGTAACCCACTAATCTAAGCGTGAATTCCTCTATTAATTTCGAATTTTGAATGAAAAATTGATAAAACTTCATACACCGAATTATAGAGTTTTGAGTGGGTTTTTGACATCTGATTTGGGATGTTTTTATATGGTTAGACTCATGAGAGTACGAGGGTTCTGAAAATCTTAATTTCACCTGATTCCGAGACATTGTCCTGGGGGCATTTTGGTCATTTTACCTAATTTTGCTTCTTAGCTTTGAATTAAATTGTAGAATTAGTTGCTTGAGATGTTATTTACGATATATAATTGAATTGAATAGATTTGGGCTATTCAGAGTCAGATACACATGGCAAACGTGTGGTTCCGAGTTAATTTTAGAGCCGGTTCGAGGTAAATGGTTTGTCTAACCTTGTGTGTGGGACTTTTCCCCTTAGGATTGATATTGTGGTAATTGAAATGCCTCGTGCGTGAGGTGATGAACGCGCACTTGTGCTAATTTTTGGAAATTCGGTTTTTCTTTAAAAATAGCCTTGAATTGTGTTCTTCTTTCCCCTGCTTACACTGTTTGGATATTAAACCTGCTGTAGCTTAGAGAAGCATGTCTACTTGACTAAATTGCTTTATGTGTCTTAACTCTCTTAATTGTAGTACGTGCATCATGCTAGGTTAGGATTACCTGTTTCACTTTGATGTGAAATTGATTGGATTGAATTTTGCTGTTGCTGTGTATTTACTTTGGGACTACGGAATGATATTCCGGGAGATCCCCCTGCACTTTATTTTGGGACTACGGGGCGATATCCCGGGAGCTCCCTTATATGTTTACTTTGGGACTACGAAATTGCATTTTGGGATATCTCCCTGCATATTTATGAGTTGGACTACGGGACTGCACCCGGGAGATCCACTGGACATGATATTTATATTTGGGGACTACATGACGGTATCCTGGGAGAGCCCCGGTAGTTATCTTGGAGCTGAGTTATGTTCTTTTACTGTGTTTTGCTTGCCTTTGCAATAATTGTTATTGTCCTTTATATCTTGTGATATTTAATTACACTGTCATTTCACACTGTTAGAGCTGGATCTTATTTAACCTCAGTAGGGCCTTGACCTTTCTCGTTGCTACCCAATTGAGGTTAGGCTTGGAACTTACTGAGTACCGCTGTGGTGTAGTCATGCCCTTTTTACGCATGTTTTTCATGTGCAGATCCAGGTACTGCTGCATAGACTTACCATCCTTAAGAAAGGGAGAGCTTTGGAGACTTCTAGGTACATTTGCCACGTCCATATACCGAAGAGTCTCCATCTTTATTCTATCTTGTAGTATTAGCCCTTCTATCATTTTGTTGATGTATACATTCTGGAGTTAGAGCATTTTTACTATATTTCTCTTAGCTTGTGTTCCCGTGAGTTTTCGGGTTTTGGGATAGTATTGTAGAAGGTTGAGATATTGTGTTGTATGTGCCGAGTGGCATATTACATTTCGTTTCCATTTTGTTAAATCTTGGTTTTAAGTTATAACTTCCGCAAGCTTTCAATTGTTTTTCCACACTTGTTAGGCTTACCTAGTCGTAGGGACTAGGTGCCATCACAAAGGTTTACGGAGGGCGAACTGGGGTCGTGACAAAACCCTACCATAAAATCCATGTTAATTATTTCCCATTTCCACATCAGAATTCTATGCTTTGAGCTAATCTACCGGGCCTTTGATATTCAGCCTTCACTTGCTGACAATTCAGATATTTTGCCACAAAGTGCGCCACATCTCTCTTCATGTTGTTCCACCGATAAATCTCTTTGAGATCATGATACATTTTCGTAGAACCTGGGTGCACGGAATACCGAGAAGTGTGAGCCTCTGCTATGATCCTTTCCCGAAGACCGTCAATATCAGGAACACATAGGCGACCTTGGTACTGTAGGGTGCCATCATTCATGCTTAAGGAAAAAGTTGTGGTATTGTGTTTATGAATCCCTTCTTTCAGTTGTGCTAACAATGGATCACTGAATTGCTTTTCTTTCACCTCCGCCACGAGCGATGATTCGGCTCTATTTTGCACAATTACCCTTCCTTCATAGAACCTGCCAAGTGAACTCCCAAATTAGCCAGCTGATGAACCTCCCTCGCCAACGGCCTATGGTTTGCCTCTATATGATCTAAGCTCCCCATAGATTTCCGACTAAGAGCATCTGCTACAATATTAGCCTTTCCCGGGTGATAGAAAATATCGATGTCGTAGTCCTTGAGTAACTCTAACTATCTTCTCTGTCTCAGATTCAACTCCTTCTGCTTGAAAATATATTGAAGGCTCTTGTGATCCGTGAATACATCCACATGGACCCCATATAGATAATGTCGCCAAATTTTTAGCGCAAACACCACTGCCGCCAACTCTAAGTCATGAGTAGGGTAATTCTTTTCATGATTCTTAAGCTGCCTGGAAGCGTAAGCTATAACCTTGCCATGTTGCATTAACACACACCCAAGCCCGATCCTTGAAGCATCGCAATACACCACAAACCACTCAGTACCCTTTGGCAGGGTTAATACCGATGCTGTTGTCAACCTTGATTTCAATTCTCCGAAAGTCTTTTCACAAGCATTAGACCATTGGAATTTAACTACTTTCTACGTAAATTTAGTCAAGGGAGAGGCAAGAGTAGAAAACCCCTCCACAAGTCTTCTGTAGTACCCATCCAAACCCAAGAAACTGCGAATCTCCGTTGGAGTGGTAGGTCTAGGCCAATTCTTCACTGCTGCAATCTTTAGAGGATCAACCATAATTCCTTCCCTAGAAACGACATGACCCAAGAACGCGACAGATTCTAGCTAAAATTCACATTTTGAAAATTTTGCATACAATTGATGTTGCTGAAGAGTCTGCAAGACTGCCCTGAGATGGTTCACATTTTCCTCCCGACTTCGGGAATAGACAAGAATATCTTCATTGAACACTATTACAAAGGAGTCTAGAAAAGGTTTGAAGACTCGATTCTTAAGATCCATGAAGGTTTCCAGGGCATTTGTTAGCCCGAAAGACATTACCATAAATTCAAAGTGCCCATACCGGGTCCTGAAGGCTGTTTTTGGAATATCCTGCTCCCTTATCTTCAATTGATGATACCCATACTGCAAGTCAATCTTTGAGAAACACGTAGCACCTTGCAATTGGTCAAATAAGTCATCTATTCTTGGCAGAGGGTATTTGTTTTTGATTGTGACCCTGTTGAGTTGCTGGTAGTCAATACACATCTGTAAGGACCCATCCTTCTTCCTTACAAACAAGACCAATGCGGCCCACGGTGACACACTCAGTCGGATGAACCCCTTTTCTAGCAAATCCTTCAATTGTTCCTTTAACTCTTTCAATTTTGCCGGTGCCACTCTGTAAGGTGGAATTGATGCGTGCCTGGCATCACATCGATCCCAAAATCAATCTCCCTGTCTGATGGAATCCCAGGGAGCTCATCTGGAAAGACATCCAGAAATTCATTCACTACGGGTATAGATGCAAGGCTGGATGCCTCGGCATTGGTATCTATAACCCGAACTAAATGGTAGATACACCCCTTCTTGATCATCTTCGCGTCCTTAAGGTAGGAAATAAACCGACCTCTAGGCACTACATTCTCTCCTTCCCATTCTATAACGGGCTTATTAGGAAATTCAAGCCTCATAGTTCTAGTCCGACAATCAAGTTTGGCAAAGCATGAATCAAGCCAATCCATTCCCATTATTACATAAAAGTCGACCATTCCTAACTCGATAAGATTGGCTGTGGTATCCCTACCCCTAACTATAACAACACAACCCCTATAGACTCGAGCAGCCATGATAGACTCACCAACCAGAGTAGTACCAAAAACGGCTCGTGAAGCTGATCCGGTTCTATCCCAAATTCCATGGCAATAAAAGGGATAACATAGGACAAGGTGGAACCAAGGTCAATAAGTGCATACACATCATGAGATTGTATAGTCAGAATACCTGTAACAACATATGGGGAAGCCTCTGCAGTCTAGCGACCAATCATAGCATAGAATCAGATGGTTCATCTTGAACTCTACATACCACCCCTAGCTGCACCACGCCCTGCGGGTGCTAGGGTATCTCGAGCTGGAGAAGGGGCTGAAGATGTAGCAGCTGCTGGACTGGATGGCTGAGCTATGCCCCTACCTGCTCCCTGGCAGATACATGACAATGTCTCTAGATATGATCCTTCATCCCACATCCATAGCATATAGGTAACTCCATATAGCAAGTCCCCTAGTGCATCTTCAGGCACCTGGGGCACGGGGACCTCTACTGCTGCTGGAACCTCTCTCCTGACCGACCTCGCTGATGGGATCCCCTGTTTCCTTGACTGAGCCTGAAATGACTCCACTGTTGCTGGTTGGGCCTGATGGCGGTGCACTGGCTCAAGACTGGGCAATAGACTGGGATGGCCCTAATGATCCTCCCCTGAAAGCTGATCTTCCCCCACCTAGTGACTCTCCCATGTTGCCCGTAGACCGGGCCATGCTGTTACCTTCTCCCTCTATTCTGTTCTTCAATTTACGACTCTTTGTGGCCTGAGAAAATGCGACCATCCTCCCATAATTATATCAGAATTCAATGCAGCCATAGAAGCCTCATTAATGGTCAAAGAATTAAGGCCCTGAACAAACCGGCGCACTCTGGCCTCCATTGTGGGCAACATATGAATGACATACTTGGACAAGCGAGCAAACTCCATGTGGTACTCCCACACACTCTTGTTACCCTGCTTCAAATTTTCAAACTATGCTGCACGGGCTGCCTTTGTCTTAGAAAGCAAAAAGTGATCTATAAAGGCATCGGCAAACTCACTCCACCTCACCGGAGGGCTCCCCTCCTCGCAGGAATCCTCCCATAACTCAAACCACGCATAGGACACCCCTTTCAGCTGGTAGGCAGCCAACTCTACTCCCTCTGTCTCAGTCGCACGCATGACCCTGAGAGTCTTGTGCACCTCATCAATAAAATCCTGAGGGGTCCTCTTCCGGATTGGCATCCGAAAACACTGGAGGGTCTAACTGAAGAAATCTGTTCACCCTGGAACTGGTGGAATCTCCTTGCTGGCTAGATGAACTGGGTGCAACACCTGACCTTTGGTCCTGAGAGGCCACTAGCTGGGTCAATATCTGAATAGCTCCCCTAAGATCCCCTTCAGAAATACAGAACCAGAAGCTGGGGCTGTAGGCGGGACAAGGGTATCAACGGGAGGGATAGTGGTGCCCTCCACAGGTGTAGGAACTGGGGTAGTCTGCTCTGGAATAGAAGGATTAGGCAGAGTAATAGTAGGGTGACTACCCTCACTCACAACATCAAGCAGTGAATCATCAGTCACTCCTGAGGTGGCATTGGCTGCTTGGCCAATTCTCGCTTTCTTCTTAGGTGCCATTTATTAAAAGATAGAACAATGCACTAATTAGGGAGGGAACAATTTCACCGCATGATCCAGAATATCAAAGAAGGGTGTTATTCCTAAATGCCCAAGTAGCCTCCAGCTTGTCGATGTGGTCGACTACACACCGATAAGAAGGACTCTACCAGACACAGCTCCGAGACATCCTAGGACACTTTAAAACCTTAGGTTTTGATACCAAGTTTGTCATGCCCCAACCTCGGGAGGCGCGACCGGCACTCAATCGAGTGAACCCAACCGAGCAAGCCTCATCACACACTTCCTACCTAACTCTTCATAAACAAGATAGCCATGTTTCCTTTTTATTTATGTAGGGAAAGGTGGTACATTCAACACTTTTAATTTTTATATTACAAGCCTAAACCGTAGTTAAAGATAGTTTCCTAAATTCCCATAGATTACAGTTTATAGATAGCATGAGTCTATAATTACAACATAGTTCATGAACCCCACAACACCCGTACATGACCCACACATATGTCTACGGATCCTCTAAGGATACAGAAGATAAGTACGACAATGCCGGCAACAAGGTCCCGGCTATACCTCAAAAATGGAAGTCCACAACAACAAAAGATATACAATACAACCCCTTGGAGGAGGAAGGGGCTCACCAAGACTTTGAGAATAAGGTAACCTGCTACGTGCGATCGGCACTATCCGCAATGGAGCCACCTACATTCATTTAAAAAATGTAGCACCCCAAATGTTAGTACCATGGAATAGTACTAATATGTATAACTAAACACCATTTTACTAGAAATAACTATCAAGCAAGAACAAGGAAATCACAAGAGTAATTCAAAGGTTTTAACCGGACACCACATCATCACATAAATGAACCATATAATCTTCCATATAATTTCCATAATCTTAGTTTGAGGCATTTCTTTCATATGCTTATCACTGATTCTCAACACCACCGATATCTTGAACGGAGTCCGATCACGACCCGATTGGCTAGGTCGCCTCACTTGAGACATATATCTTAATCACCATTTCATTTCATTTTTCCGGAATTCAATGTTTGCACATCACCACCATGTGTGCGGCATGGTGTCCGATCACAGCCCGATCGGCTAGGCCGCCTTACCTAGGAGTTGTTCCTTTCTCAATAATAATCTCATTTGAATTTTGATTTCACATAGATCACATCAACTCATTGGCACTTAGGGCCACATCTATCACATCATTCCACTATCAATGTTCATCTTGCAATTTTATGATCATAGGCACACACAGGCAATTCAAGTTGCAAGCAAAGGTAAGTTTTCATATAGTTAACATAATAATCTCAGTTTTATAGCCTAGGAATTTCAGCACATGATTCGTACTCTTCACACTTCTCTAAATATCAAGAATAGAATATTACTCATATTGAGGCACATCCTTCATGTATGTATGTATGTATATATATATATATATATATATATATATATATATATATATATATTATTTGCAAATCAATTAATGTGAAATAACAATGAATACATCAACCAAATTATAGTCTTACCACACTTGCGTAAACACCAACGGAGCTTAATTTCTAATAAAAGGGGGTTTTAGCCATACATACCTCAATATAGCTTTCCTTAATCCTTACAAAATTCCAAAACTCTTTGCATTTCGATCTATTGTGTAAGAATTAAAAAATTGAACTGAGAATTATAGACGAGCTTGAGATTTTAGCTTGTTTAAGCATATTATCAAACACTAAAGGTGCATTGTTATATTACGTCCTTTTTGAGAGTTTCTATCATTTTATACCCCCAAATTGCCTTCTTTTCAGTACACTATCTTCCAATACTCTATGGTTTGATATGCATGCAAGAAATTCATTCTTATACCCATGAACCCCCAAGCTAAGTACTATTTCTAGTGTGAATTTGAAACCTGAGATTAGGGGTCAAGTTTCTTACCTCTTGGTGTGAAGATTTAGGTGCCTCACTTGATTATCTTCAATAATTTAGCAAGGTTTCATGGAGAAATTTTGATGGGAAGCACTTTCCTTCTATAATACCCTCTCTCTCTAAAAGCATTAGGAAATATGCTCAAAATGAGCTATAATACCGGATATATCAATAGGGGGTCGGGTTTAAAACTTCAAAAATTAGTGCCCCAAGTCAGGTCTGTGATCGCAAAGTCGACATGCGGTCCACATAATGGACCGCAAAATGCTTCCCAAAAATTGGACACACTAACTAAGTTTGCGGTAGAAATGCAGTCCGCATTCATATTTTGCAGTCGCAAAGTGCACCGCAAAACTGACCTTCACAAAATCCCAAGGAAATTATGCGATGACTATGCGATCCGCATTTTGATTATGAGATCGCATAATTGGCCACATATTTGACTTCATTTTGGCCAACACCCTGACTCACTCTGCGGCAGATGTGCGATCTGCATACCTGGTATGCGACCGCATTCTAGACCGCATAATTGCGCTTTTCTGGAAAACTCTGATTCTTAATTTTTAAATACATACATAAGTACAAAAGGTCCAAACCGTGGCAAGCTTGCTAGCCGCGAAGAATTTTACACATTCCTAACACATATTCATCATTTTGCACTACGAGATTTTAAGTTTTGAGTACAAGTTTTCACGGGGCCTTACCGAAGCCTTGATGCCCCGGTGAGAAGGTGTGAGAGGTTGGCCATGATGAGTACGAGAAGAGTTAGAGGGAGGCCTAAGAAGTATTGGGGAAAGGTGATCGAGTAGGACTTGGTACGAATGAAGATTTCTGATGACATGGCCGTTGATAGGAAGGTCTGGAGGTCAAGTATTAGGGTTGTAGGTTAGGAGGTAGTACAACTTTTCTTACTTCATACTGGGGGTGAGGCGAGGTTGGATTAGGGTTGATCTTAGATAGCTTGCATTTTATGTTGAACCCACACTATCCTTGCTGTTTATCTTAACCCCGGGCCTTAGATTCTGGTTACTGTTATTGCATGTCATTCATCTTTTGGTTGTTATGCTTTTGTTACTATTACTATTTCTACTGGAGTTAATAATGAGTCGTCTTTTCGTGTTTTTTATTTTTGTCTTTGTGTGCCAAGGGTCTATCGAAAACAGCCTCTCTGCCCTATCTGGGTAGGGGTAAGGTCTGCG
The DNA here is from genome assembly GCA_026770625.1 of Nicotiana glauca. Lineage (NCBI taxonomy): Eukaryota > Viridiplantae > Streptophyta > Magnoliopsida > Solanales > Solanaceae > Nicotiana > Nicotiana glauca. Next base: position 33,924 of record MU721100.1, on the reverse strand, counting down.
TACACATTACACTCCCCAGACCCCACTTTGTGGGATTTTATTGGGTAGTTGTTGTTGTATTATTTTTCTATTATTAAAACAAATATTTAATAACATTTTTGTTAATATTTTACTATTAACAAATAAATTTGGTCCAAAAAATTAATCAATCAATCAATCATTTGATTAAATCCAAATCCAAATCCGAAGCCGAAGCCGAGCCGAGCTCGCGACGGCGACCACGGCGCGAGGCTTGCCTTCTTAATTGCTTATATACCCATAAAAACCTCTTCCTCTTCCAATATGGGACAATGTCCCTATTCCAAGTGGGAAAACTTAAAATTTCACTTAAAATTTTCATTTCCCTCCATTTTTCATTCACCCCATTTTAAGCATTAATAACTTAAAAACCCAACAATCCCCCACACGAATGGGGAATGGCTATATCACATAAGTATGCATGAAAAATTGTGTGATTCGCAATCAAAGATTAATTGCATCTGGATAAGTAGGTTTCCCTTTAAACTTTTCGTAGTGAACTTATGTAGGATATACTCGATCAATAGGTAGATTTGATATCTTTGAACCGTCGAACTTGGTGTATACCTAGAAAACCACCAGTCACACAACCAACCCTTAACCGTCTTTGATTCTCATTATTGTGTTCGTTTCAGCCATAACCACCGTCTGGTTTCATAAGTGCGTAGAGAACTGGCCTTACAAAGTTCTCCTTAAAGCGGCTAACACTTCACACTTACATAGGTGATTCCTAATTCCGTAGATACACTATTTGATATACCCCATATCAATTTAGAAATCATTAAAAAGCCTTAATGATTTATCCTTGGTACAGAACATTGTCTCATCACGAGAATAGATCAAAAAAGTTTAGTTGACAATGTTGAACCGTCATTAATGACTTTGTTTGATCTCCTTGAACCTAGATTTTGGGATCTCCAGTCTTCTAGGTAGAGTTACTGCCACTATGACTTGTTCTCGGCCACAATCACATTCCCCTTGATAATTTCTCAACTACCTCTCTAGTTAGACCTTTTTTAAGTGGATCCGACACATTATCACTTGACATTACATAATCAATCGTGATAATTCCTCTAGAGAGTAATTGCCTAATGGTTTTATGTCTTCGTCGTATATGATGAGATTTACCGTTATACATAACGCTCCCAGCCCTTCCAATTGTCTCTTGACTATCACAATGTATGCATATTGGTGCCAACGATTTGGGCCAAAATGGAATATCATCCAAGAAATTCCGGAGCCATTTAGCTTCTTCACCTACTTTATCTAATACTATGAATTCAGCCTCCATTGTAGAGCGGGTAATACAACTTTGTTTGGACGACTTCCAAGATACCGCTTCTCCACCAATAGTGAATACATATCCACTTGTGGACTTGTAATCAGTTGATCCAGTGATCCAATTTGCATCACAGTATCCCTCAATGATCGCATGATATTTACTATAGTGCAAAGCAAAGTCCTGGGTATGTAATAAATACCCCAAAACTCATTTCATGGCCATCCAATTAGACTGACCTGGATTGCTCATATATCGACTCAATTTACTTATAGGACAAGCTATATCTGATCGTGTACAATTCATGATGTACATTAAGCAACCCAACGCACGAGCATAATCCAACCGTGATATGTTTTGGCCTTTGTTCTTTGCTAATGCAAGATTCACGTCAATTGGAGTCTTTGCAACTTTAAAGCCCAAGTGCTTGAATTTTTCAAGTACTGTCTTAATATAATGAGATTGTGACAATGCCAGACCTTGAAGTCTTATGGATCTTAATTCCAGAATTAAATCAACAACTCCCAAGTCTTTCATATCACACTTGCCAGTTAGCATGCACTTAGTCGCATTTATGTTGGCAATGTCATTACTCATTATCAACATATCATCCAGATATAAGCAAACAATGACTATGTGATTTGCAACATTTTTAATGGACACATTATTTAAACTATTTGACAACATTGTTTGGTCAAATTTCGCATGCCATTGTTTGGGTGCTTGTTTTAGTTCGTAAAGGGACTTAACAAGTCTACCCACCTTCTTTTCTTTACCTGGAACCACAAACCCTTCAGGTTGTTCCATGTAAATTTCTTCCTCCAACTCTCCATTTAAGAAGGTTTTCTTAACATCCATTTGATGAATTTCAGACCATAAACTACAGCTAACGCTAACAACGTTCGTATGGATGTAATTCTTATAACTGGAGAGTATGTATCGAAATAGTCAAGATCTTCTCATTGTCCCCTTGACCACAAGTCTTGCCTTAAATTTGTCAATAGTGCCATCATCTTTCATTTTTTCTTACAGATCCATTTAGAACCCAACTGTTTATTTTCAGGAGGAAGATCAACCAATTCCCATGTATGGTTGTTCAGTATGGATTCTATTTCACTATTGACTGCCTTTTTCCAAAATAATGATTTTGAAGAAGACATAGCTTCTTTAAATGTTTGAAGCTCATTTTCTAATAAGAAAGTCACAAAATCTAGTCCAAATGAAGTAGATGTTCTTTGACGTTTACTACGTCTTGGATCCTCCTGGTTAAGTGTACTTTCTTTTGTTTCTTCCCGAGATCGTTTAGATCCTTCACCAATCGACTCACATTCCTTTTTATATAGATATATATTTTCAAAGAACTCATCATTATCTGATTCTATAACCGTATTATTATGAATGTTCGAATTTTCTGATTTATGAATTAGAAATCGATATGCTTTACTATTAGTCGCATATCCTATGAAAACAAAATCAATAGTTTTTGGTCCTATTTTTACCCTTTTGGGTTTAGGAACTTGCACTTTTGCCAGACACCTTCCACACTTTAAAATAATTCTAGTTGGGCTTTCTTCCTTTCCATTTTTCATATGGAATGGATTGTGTTTTTCTATGGGTTTCTCGATTTAGCATTCAAATAGCCGTAAGAACGGCTTCCCCCCACAAGTTCAGTGGCAAACCAGAACTTATCAATAGTGCATTCATCATCTCCTTTAATGAACGATTCTTTCTTTCTGCTATCCCATTGGATTGGGGCATGTAAGGGGCCGTTGTTTGATGAATAATTCCATATTATAAACATATTTGACGAAAGCAAAAAACACACTTAAATTTGTTCGCTAGTCGAATATAGTAAAATATAATATCGTGTCTACAGGGATTGGAGTTAAACAGTAGTATCATAGTTCGTGGTTAGATTGCTATCCAAGATTATCAACAATTGAGATTTGTGTGATTAAAACTAAAATTAACTAAGAGTATAAACTATTTGCTAATGACAATCGATGCAAGTAATGAGAAAAGAAGGTATCAATTGGGGGAAGATAGGTTTTTGATAGGATAGGTGCAAGATAACTTTTTGGGATCCAACTCTAGGTTATTCACTTCTAATGTTCAAGTGAGTCTCTCAAATTCATTTGATAAATAGTCCAAACGTTTAGTGGAAACTCCTCTCTCGGTTAAGTCTTAACCTCACAAGATGAACCAATTTAAGCTCGGAGAAGATATGCAAGAATTACGTAGTGGATTGGTCTTCAGGAGAACCTCTCTCGATTATCCTCCTAACTAGGTTTAATCAACAATTCAACTAGCCTCTTACGATTACTAAGAATAATTAATGAATTCAACCAACAAAATAGAATGCAAAGATATCACAAGTTATGCCTCTCTTGATTACATGAACAAGTGAATATAGATACAATGATCAAAACGTCCAAAAAAATTCAATACATAAAACTAGAGTTATAATCCACAAACAAATATCAATACACCAAATCCATCAAACCCAAAAGGGAACTACTCCCTAGATATGGAGTAATTCATCACAAATATATTTAAGTTCAAGGAAAACATAAAACGATCCAAACTCTTATTTTGATTAAGGATTGAATGATAAAATCCTTGTGCTTCTGCTTCTCCACCTCCTCTTTATCTTCCTTAGGTCTAAGATGTGTCAAAAGTACCCAAAAATAACATTTTTCCATGAATTTATATCAAGTAGGATCTGGCCTAAGAGAAAACACCTTCTCCTAGCCGAAATAAGACATTTACTCTGTAAAACTGTATAGGAACGCTACATGGGGCAACACACCAGGTGGGGCAGTAGTGGAGTTTATCAGGGAGTGTGTAATTTCAAGGCAGCAGGAAAAATGGGCAGCATCGGCGCCTCACGTGTAGCGGTTATGGCGATTTCCAAGAGTCCGAAATATTCTTGACTTTTTGATATCCAGATGTAGTCCTCGACCACCGAACGTAATCCCAGATTAATCCATTAGGCTTTTACTCAGACTTCAAAGCTTCAAATAGCTCAAATTAGCTCCATAGCATTTGCATCACTCAGAATCACTCCCACAAGGCATAAAGCATGCAATTAGTGCAAAACACTAGTGTTTGTGAGGTGCAAGATATTTTTTCGGGATCTAACTCTAGATAATTCACTTCCAATGTTCAAGTGAGTTTCTCGAATTCACTCTATTAATAATTCAAACGTTCAGCAAAAACTCCTCTCTCGATTAAGTCTCAACCTCATAAGATGAACCAATTTAAGCTCGGTGAAGATATGCAAGAATTGCGTAGTGGATTGGTCTTCAGGAGAACCTCTCTCGATTATCCTCCTAACTAGATTTAATCAACAATTCAACTAGCCTCTTCCAATTACTAAGAAGAAATAATGAATTTACCCAACAAAATAGAATGCAAAGATATCACAAGTTATACCTCTCTCGATTACGTGAACAAGTGAATATAGATGCAGTGATTAAAACACCCAAAATGATTCAATACATAAAACTAGAGTTATAATTCACAAACAAATATCAATACACCAAATCCATCAAACCCAAAAGGTAACTACCCCCCATAGATAAGGATCTATTAATCATAAATATGTTTAAATTAAAGGAAAACATAAAGCGATCCAAACTCTTGTCTTGAGTGAGGATTGAATGATGAAATCCTTGTGCTTTTACTTCTCCACCTCCTCCTTAGCTTCTTTAGGTCTAAGATATGTCAAAAGTCCCAAAAATAACATGTTTTCATGTATTTATACCAAGTAGGGTCGGGCCCAAATGAAAACACATTCTCCTAGCCGAAATAGAACATTTACTCTGTAAAATTAGTACAGGAACGCCGCATGGAGCGACGCGCCAGTTGGGAAAGAAGTGGGGGGTTAATCAGGGAGTGTTTAATTTCAAGACAACAAGAAAATGGGTAGTCGCAGCACTCCACGTGCCTCTCCATGCGCCACGGCGGTGTTGATTTCTCAGAGTCCGGAATTCAAACAATTGGATAAGGCTTGTAATGTTACTGCCAAAGGAACATGATTACAGTCTCAAAGGGGTTAACTAGGATACAAAATAATTAGGTGGGTAATAGCATATAATTGGCTTAACAAAGAAATGTTTATATCACTTCCAAGATTGAACAAAACTACTATTTCACTTTGCAAACACACGGGGCAAGTCCTATAAATCAAATGCAATGCACAGAACAACATAAAAATTCACACACACATAGCACATAACTCACTAAGGATTGGACCCATTAAGACACTCTAGTCAAAGCAATTAAGCAAAATTAAGATCATACAATTTAAGATACTTATACAAGAGTCAAAAGCTGAGCCTAAGCCCCATAACTAAAGCACTCACTATTCGCAAGGCATAACCAAAGTCAAGAGATATTGCTTCAATTCAAATCATAGCACAAGGTTTTCTACTCCTAACAAAATAAAAACTAACTATACCCGGTTCAAACATAACCCTTGGAAAATAACCATGACACAAAGAAAAACAAAGGGGAAATTATTACATTACCTAAAAAAAGATTTATTTTTTTGTCTTTTTCCTTCAACTTTAATCCCTCAAGAAACCTGTGGAATGATATCCATCGTCGGGAAAAGTCAAAATTTTTAGAATTTTCGTGTTTTTTTTTCAAAAACAATTTCTATCTCTGTCTATTCAAACTAACAAAAACAATAATATATATACAACACACAAATATCCCCCACCCACATTTTAAGTTATGGCATGTCCTCATGACACACAATTAAAAAGCATAAGGTAGAGGTAACTTCCCTGAACATCTAGTCGAGGTCTGAATCCACCTGAACTAGTTCGCATATCTATGCAGAAAGCTTCTTCTCAGCCTTCTTGGGGTACACCCCACATTTATCTTTTTCACTTACTGCAGCCTTCTCTTTTGCGCCCTTCACTTTCCACTCAACACTTCCAATTGTCTTTTTTTTTTCACCCAGTTTCTACATCCATCTTGAAAGTCACCGTCTCTTTAACCACTCTAAGCATGATTTTTATTTTATGTATGTCTAATATAGCTCTACCCATTTCTAAGAATGGTCTTACTAGGGTTAGGATAATCTCCTTATTCTCCTCCACCACTATAAAGTCTACAGGAAATACAAACTTATCTACCCGTATTAAGACATCTTCCACTATCCCATCGGTTATCAAAGTCGTTTGTCTGCCAGCTGCAAAGATATTTGTGCAGACTTTATCTCTCCGATCTCATTCTCTAGTTTTCTGTGAATAGATAAAGGCATTAAATTAATTGAGGCACCATAATCACATAAAGATTTATCAAAGTTAATTGTGCCTAAAGAGCAAGCTATAGTATAACTTCTTGGATCTCCACACTTTTGAGGGAGTTTGTTTTGCAAGATTGCATCACAATGCTCTATTAGCTTGACCACTGAGGTCTTTTCTATCTTCCTCTTCTTTGTCAGGATCTCCTTCAAGAATTTTGCATAGGCTGGCATTTGTGAGAGAACTTCTGTGAATGGAAAATTTACATTAACCCATCTCAGCATATCTAGAAATCTCTCAAACTGCTTGTCTAGCTTTTCTCTATAGATATTTTGGGGAAAAGGTAGAGCAGGCATATGCTCGCTCACATCATGTTCCTCCCTTCTCGAATTTTCCTCCTTCTTCTTTTTCTCAGCTCCCTTCTTGCCTTTCGTCTTCTTATCATACTCATTTTTCAGTTGCTCCCTACTTTCTTTTTCAGATACAACCTCTTTTTGGATTAGAGTGGGATCTTTCAACACTTGCCCGCTTCTCAAGGTCACAACATTCATTGTCTCTTTAGGATTCTTTTTAGTATCAGTTGGTAGAGTACCTAGGATTCTCTTAGATAATATAGTTGCAATTTATCCCACTTGTCTCTCCAAGTTTTGCAAACTTGTGCTAAGTTCTTTGATAGTTGTGCCATAAGAATCTAGCCTCACATCTGTCTTGACAATGAAGGACTTAATTAGATCTTCTAGCCAAAGCTGATTTGGCTGTTGAGGTTGAAATTGCAGCCTCTACTAATTTTGGAAGCCTGGAGCTCCTTGTCCTTGAAATCTGGGGTTATTTTATTACCATGAATTTAATATACCCCCAGTTGAACTTTATGGAAAATCGGGGTGCTTCTGACCTATTGCATTGAAGTTATAGTTCCCAACAACATAACTTTCTCTATTGAGGCTTGACATTTATGAGTAGGGTTTCCTCTTCCAATTGATTCATCGACTTATAGCCTAGTGATGAATGAATGTAATTCTGTAATGACCTGACCAGTCATTTGCTATTTTAGAACCCCGTTACCATAAATAAAACTCTCCGTGCTTTCTTTAACTAATTTACGACCTACAAGGATGGTTTGCTCGAGATTTGGAAAGGCTTGGATTGAAATATGCACATTTGACTCCTTAGGATTTTCTTAAAAGGCTAACTTTGACTTTGGTCAACATTTTGAGCAAACGGGCTGCGTGAGGCTCATGATGTAGTGAGGCTAAGGTCAGCTTTCTTATTTCTTTGGCCATGGCATCAAGATGTACCTGCATAGATGTGTTAACATCAACTTGGTGAACACTAGTTGACCTTCTTCTTTCAGAAATCTCAGGTTTGCATCTTCGGATAACTCATCTAAAATTGTGACTATCTCCTCTGGAGTGTTCTTCATCAATGGGCCTCATGCTGCATTGCTCACTATTTTACGTGAGGCTAGTGTCAATCCATACCAAAATTCTTAGAGTTGCATCCAGAGCTCAATTCTGCTATGTTGACACTTTCGCACTATCTCCTTAAACCTCTCCCAAGCTTCAAACACAGTTTTAGTCTTGTTCTAGTAGAAGTTATGGATTTCTCTTCTAAACTTGACCAACTTATCTGATGACAAATGTTTATCAAGAAATTTCTTGTCATCTCAACCCATGTTCTAATTGATCTATTAGGCAAGCTTCGAAGTAGTGCTTTACATCATCTTTGAGTGTGAAGGTGAATGCCCTTACGTAAACTGCATCTTGTGACACACCATTGTATTGAAAGATGTTCATAATCTCCTTGAAGTCTGCTAAATAGTTGTTTTGATCTCCTTTTGGATTTCCTCTGAAGACACAAACAATTCTGAAGGATTTGGAGCAACCCTTGCTTCAACTCGAAATTGTTAGCTGCAACTGGAGGTGGTCTCACACTTGATATGCCTTGGTTGTAGACTGGTCTAGCATAATCACCAAGTGGTCTCCCAGCATCAGGAGCTATGTTTTCGAACTGGTGCAGAACCAAAGGTTGATTTTGAGAAATTCTCTGAACTCTCTTCTCTTCTTAAACAATTTGTGCATCTCTAAGTGCTACTTCCTCAGCATCCCGTGGAGCTTTTTCTCATTGCTAGGCTTCCTCTCGTGCAGCTAAATCTACATTATCATCATCTCCATCCATAGTTTCTTTGATTGAGGATTGCCCAACCTTCCCTGTATTCTCAGGGAGATTTCTTTCCTTCCTCAACTGTCGAAGATTTTTTTTCGATTTCTAGTTCGTATGGTAGCACTTCCTTCCTAGAAGATCGAATCATGCATCACTCTAACCTGTTACCTATACACAATCAAAGAACACCAAACATAAAACGAGAAAAATAAAATAAAAAGAAAAATTTCTGAATTAGCACTACAAACTGTTTTAAACACTACCAATTGTCGCTCCCTTTTTTTCTCGTGAAATCGGGTTTATGACATTTGGAGGGACAACCTATTCCTTTTGGGAACTAGGTTTGCATTTGAAGAGTCACCACCTAATGATTAAGGTGAATTAGGACACCAATAGAGATTTAACTCTAAGTTTGTTTGAATAACCAGAGATTGGGTAAAGGCTTGAAATTATCCTAAGGGGAAGGTGTTAGGCACCCCTCAGGATCCACTAATGTGGTTCCCGGCCAGACGGTTATTGTGAATTGGGGTGCAATTAACATATAAGCAGATAAGGCTCAAATAAGAGGGGATTTCAATACATAATGGTTTGAAAGTAGACAAAGTTTGAAAGAACAATTAAAAGAGTTAATTTTTGATAAGGAATTACAATGCTAAAAGAGAATAAAGAATAAAGGAAGGCGGTCCTAGGTTTATTAAAAATATGGATCACCCCTCACAATGTCCGCTAATCACTCCTCAATGAGGGACTACACGTGACATTATCGCGTGGTCATCATATCCATATCTATCCTTCCCATCACGTTAAGGTATTAAAGAGCGGATTGGTCTCGATTACTTATTGCATGCTATTACCCGTCCTATTCCTATCAGTCCCGAAGGCACTTAGGACTGCTAATCCTAAAAGGGAGGGATATTAGGCTTATTTGAAGTTTCAAAGGTAAAAATTCTAAGGCGACATACATAACATACAAAGACTGCACATTAAAGGGGAAACACATAAACACACAAGGCTCAAGTTTACCTCCTCCAAAAAAAACAATGCAATAGCATGACTTAAACAAATGAGTAAGGTTTGATTCTAAAAAATATACTTGAAGGAAGAGGATATTGTTGTGTTGTAGCAGGCCTGGCTTATTACATGACTCAGTTAGGAAACAGAATCGGGCCTACCTACTGATTGTAACACTTAAACAAATAACAGAGGCGAGTTCAATTTTATTTATATTGCCTAAGGCTTGCCCAAAATATTTAGGTGAGACCTAGAAGCATGATATCTATTATTGATTCTGACTAGACTTATTTTAAAATGGACCGATTTCAGATTCTACAGGTGATGGCATCTATTATTGTTTATTTAAACCCTATGAACATGATATCTAGCATTGAGTGTGGATGAAATGAATCAGATTTATTTGAGAATCCCTATAGGCTTGATTTCTATGAGTTACTGATTTTAGATCCTTATAGATATGATACCTAACATTGCATGTGAGTAGAAATGAACAGGATTATACTTATGGACCCCTATAGGCATGATTTCTATATGTTACTGATTTTAGCATGCTACTGGGTTATAATCAATTGAGCCCAAAACATGATATCTAAACGGTGAAAAATGTGCAAAATTTTAGATGATCCATATAGGTAGGTTATCTAGATATGGTTGAACAAGAAGTCCTAAAGACATGGTTTCTGAATGCAGTTTGCAGCATTAAAATACCCTATATGCATGGTTTCTAAATGTAGTTTGGATATGCAGGAATTTAAAATAATCCTATAGGCATGGTTTCTACCCTTGACATGCATAAATACCCAACCTTTTTCACTAGCCAGCCCCAAACATTTATTACAAATTATTACAAACCAAGAATATTAAATTACATCAAAATACATAAAGATACAACTAAAGGAGGCCCAATTCTTGGTTCCTCCCTGAGCTATGGAATAACTGCCTTAAGATGCCATTGCTTCAAAGCCTTTCTCACAATTGAGTGTGTCATAGTTCCCTAAGAGCCTCAGTAGGACCCTGGGTAGTGCTCACACCCAAATTACATCACCAGAATAGGGACAAGTGCAGTGTGGAAATGACAGCACTCATGTGTCCAAGTTCAGAGGGAGATCATGGGTCCCAAGGTAAGGCTCACATGAGGGGGGAAGAAATTAAGTCTAAGAAAGAGTGGAAGTGCAGAAACTGAGTTTTAAAAGCTAAGGGAACAAAGAAAAGAGAAAGGGCGATGGTAGACGACCCTTAAAACTTTAAAGACTTGATAATTTCACAACAAAAGGGGCGGGGGATTGGGAGTCCATTGCAAGGGCCTATATACTTAGGCATGAGTCAATTCTGGGCATGCACCACAATAAGGGTGATGTCATGCTTGCAAATCAACCAGAACATACAACATGTAAGGGTTACACGGAGGTTATGATCTTAGGAGGACCAAGTTTGAGTCATGTTCAATAATATTCGATGCTGTCATACCTCAAACAAACCATAAGTATCAAACACATTTGGGTAGAGATTTAGGATTCATAATGCATTGATTCATAATAGGAGAAAAGAAATTATAGCATGCTAAATAAAGGTATTGAAATAGATACAAGCAGTAGGTAGACAAGAATGCAAGAACATTAAGTAAATATGTTGTTGTTGATGCTGAAAGCATAATTAGAACATACCAATTCAAAGAAGAAAAATAAAGTAAAGAAAGGTAGCAGGACTTTGAAATATAGCTTTGGCTTTTAGCCAACTAAACAGGCCACAGTACAAGTAGTAAAGCAAGAGAGTGTTTTGAGTGTAAGTGCGAGTTCAGAATTAAAAGTGTTCGCGTCTGTATGTTAATGAGAGAGTATGTATATGTAGTAGTTCGAAACCATGTAAAATAAGGCAAGAATTAGAATTGTATAGTAATAATGGAACCAAGTACTAATCAGAATCAAATCAATGCAAGTACTCCTTTAATTAAATGGCAATCAACTAGCGGTGATGAGAGGTAGATATAGGCCTCCAATGACCTTGGAAACCGTGGATTTGAGAGTTTTTTAGGGTTGTAGTTGATGTCGGCGGCTTGGGTTAGAGAGATTCCCAGAGAGAGTTGAAGGAGAAAAGAATTCAAGGGCGGCTGAAATGAAAGGATGGGTAGGGTTTTAGGGGTTCTTAGATTAAAAAAGGAAAGGAATTATGAGGGCCATTGATCTTTTAGATCAACGACCGGGATTTAGTGGGTCTTTGGGTCGGGTAGGCGGATCTCGGATTTGGGTCAGGTGTTCTAATTCGAAATTAGGCTGGGATTGGGGTTTGATTTGATTATAATTAAAATACAAAAGGGGCTATCATTTAAATAGCTAGTTTTTCCTTTTTAATTTATAAAAAATAAGAAAATAATTTCTGGAAATAAATTAAAGGTACTAAAATGATTAATAGCACATAATTAACTATCCAAAAATACCAGACCTAATTTTATGAATATAAACGTAATCAATCCTAAAAGAGGCTAATATTGTAATTACATACAATTTAACTTTAAAAATATTAAATGACCTTGTAAAAATATACAAAAATTATATTAACCACGTTTTACTATAAATATGAAAATACAATAAATTAATAACCAAAATGATAATTTTGGAAATAATTATTGCATTTTTATGGATAAAATAGGGTAATAAATTAATTAAAAAATCTTTAAAAATTAAAAAAAATAGTAAAATATTTCGACATGCTTATATATGCATGCACATGCTATTTTGAAAGTATTTTATATATTAAAAATATATAAAGAAAAATTGGGTATCAACAACTGCCCCTCTTTACCTGAGAATGATGAAAGAGTTGTCAGGTAAAGATATGGTGGCCAATTTTGACTGAGCGAGATGATTTGAAGAAGTTTAGCCCTGCCCTGTCTTCTGAGCTGCCTACATATCCCTAGTTATACAGGAATCAGGCCATAGGTAGTTCAGGATCTATCGGCGGAGTATGCCGATGGAGACTTTTCAAGATCGTATGCAATATCTAGGACGGATAAATGGTTACAGTTTGACATAGCTGCGGGAACTGGAGAGGTATAGCTCTTGCCGAGACGGCCGTTGCTCACCAGTTTACCTGCCAATAAGCAATACAAGCATATATTGTGCGTAAATTTAAACATGATGCAATTTCCAATCGAACTATGAGGATTGTCTCCGGACGGTTAGGATGACGTCCTTAGACCATGATGTCCTGGGCCATGAAGCATATAATAAAGGATTCACAGGCCATGAAATGATTCTCTCCGGCTATGAGGATGATGCCTCCGAACCATGATGCCTTTGAATAATGATATGCACAAAAAAAAAAGGGATCCTCAAGCCATGACATGGTGTTCTCGGGCTATGAAGATGATGCCTCCGAACGATGATGCCTTTGGATAATTTGGTGATCTTTCAGCCCATGGAATGCAGTATTTGGCGATCTTTCTGCCCATGAGATGCAATAGGTGGTGATCTTTCAGCCATGCAAATGTAAATAAGGTGGCGATCTTTCAGCCATTCAAGTATAAATAAGGTGGCGATCTTTCAACCATGCAAGTGCAAATAAGGTGGCGATCATTCAGCCATGCAAATGTAAATAAGGTGGCGATCTTTCAGCCATGCAAGTGTAAATAAGGTGGTGATATTTCATCCATGCAATGTAGATATGGTGGCGATCTTCTAGCCATGCAAATGTAAATAATATGGCGATCTTTCAGCCGTGCAAATGTAAATAATGTGGCAATCTTTCAGCCATGCAAATGCAGATGGTGGCGATCTTTTAGCCATGCAATGTAGATGGAGACAACGTTTAGTCTCAGAAGGTAGAATGGTAGCCTTATGCAATGCAGAAAAATGCAGATGGAGATAGCGTTTAGTCTTGGAAGGCAGAATGGTAGTATTAAGCAAGAAATAAAATGGCAAATGGTAATAGAGCTTTCTTAGCTGATAGCAGATTGCGGTATCGGGACATTGTGACACACGGAATATCCCTGACGTGCATGGATAGCAAATGATGGTAGGTGCGATTGTTCTAAGAATTGTATTTCTGAACAATGTTTGTCTTGTGAGTGTATAGCATGCCTGATGCTTTTGTAATCCCAGTGCCTGCATTCAAAGAAAAATCGTGAGTTTTGTAAAAGGGGGAAGGTTAGTTCGTATCCCCGCTAGCTCTGCTTCACCTGCTCGGCTTTGATCTAGAGATACTGTATGTATCATTGGGGGTAGCATTGCTAAAGAAGGCGGTTTCGATAATAAACATGCATGAATTTGTAAAAATATGACATAAGTATACAATTAAGAAAAAACTTTTAGATGAACCGATGACTGTGACGTGGCTTAAGACATTGCGACCTCTCTTGCTACGGAATTTTAAGGGTCCTCCTCCAAATTCTGCCCTAATTTCTAACGGCGGGGGAGAAATGAAAATTTGATTGAATTGTGACAGAACCCATAAGGCTGCCTACATATGGAGGGAGTTGAACCCTAATCCCCTTAACAAAAATCGCTACCCTATCTCACTCTCTCGTCACCAGCCTTAATTGCCGATAACCAACACCCCTGTACACCCTCACCTCACATTCGACTCCAAACAGAACCACCCTCACTCACTAAAACAAATGCTGCTTACCCCATCTCTGACCAAGCCATCCGCCACCGACCCCTGCTTCTTCTCCACCGATTTTCCTTCACTCCAAACTTCCACCATCCCTACCTCCATTTGTCAGCCACCATAACTCCGACGACCACGCACACACACAACAGCCATCGCTGGAGCAGTTGCTGCTGTCCCTCATAGCCGCTGCCTGAACCACAACCATCTCTATCCCAGCTCGGTGGAACCTCTACTTCTTCTTCTCACCTTCAAGCCGGACATATTTCCACCTGAACCCAAAAGGCATCCGTCACCCTCCACAAAAGAGAACAACCCCATCAATAACTTCTTCTTCATAGAGGGAACAAGACAAACCCTAGAGCCCTAGACTCCATAAGATCAGCGTCGCCCAAGCTCCTTGCTCCACTACTCTCGCCGACTATCACAGCCACTGGAGACTGAGCAAAGGATAACTGGAATACACCCAAGAACACCCCTAACACCATAACCGTCGGCGCCAACCCTTCTCCCACTCCAAGACAAATCGGTGACAGACCCTAACCTTTAGTGGTCTTCTCCAGTAGCAGCGGCACACCCCAACCTCTGAAACCCGCTGGAAAAACCGCCGCACTACTCCCCCTCTTCAACCCAGAACCAGCAGCCTGTTTCCAGTTTTGATTTTTGGTTTTTCAAGCATGAAGTGATTGAGCCGAGGTCGGTCCGGAGGTTCAAGTATGTGGTTCCGTTTGAGGTTTTCAATTTGTTGTTGGATCTCATCGAATTTCCAAAATTAGAATTTATGTGTTTGTTGGTTCTTCAACTGTTACTAAGAAATTTTGGCTTAACATGTACCTTTCGATTACCCCTACTTCTATTTTGTTTCTTAGTTCTTGTTAAATGAAAGTTTGTTAGGCTGAATCTTTGAGTGCTAAAGTATATGTAATCGTTTTCCTGTATGTGCCTCTTTTCGAAGTAACATTGAAGATTTGAATGAGTTATGTTAGTTAATAATGGGTTCACCTATTCTTGTCTCAAATTGTGATGTTTTGAGTAGTGAAATATTGCTACAAGTTTTTCCACATAAATTAGTCCAACTTAGTGTTCTTTCTTTCAAGATTTAGCCTATGGATAAATTTTTCCTATCAAACCTTTTGTTGGCTTCCTTTTAAGCTTTAAGTATGATCTTCCTATCTTATTCTAGGTGTAGCAACCTAACGTTAAATTACAGCGGCGTTGCGATGAGTTTAGTTTAGTTACAAAAATTTTCCCTGCTTTAATCATTATTTAGGTGTAATTTAAAGAATAGTAGGTCTCTTGAGATTCTTAAAATTATTTGGTGTAGTAATTTGTGAGCAAAATTGGCAGATGATGCTATTAATTTTTGAAAACATATATGAAAATTAAAATTCAAAGAGGTCTAAACTGTAGAGAACTAACAGAGGGAATAAGGTGGAGTTGGATATCCTTAAGTAACTCTTTGCTTTTAGTTCATCTCATTTTTTGATTTTAACTTCCCACGATTCTTTCTTTGGGGTGATTGTCTGGGTATTTATTTTCATATTTGTCTAGTTTCTAGCTTCATGAAATGACTGCGCCCGTTGAATTGTTTGCTTTGGATATTTATTCCGGGTCATGGAGGAGTGGTGGAAAGGCCGAAGTCCATTAGCAATTGATTTGTTCCATGCTTTAGATATCAGGCTCAGCCTAATAAAAATGAGAAATTAAAAGAAAAACATGCCATGAATTGTTCTTTTTAGTTTTTAGTTTTATTTATTTTATTTTTCTCACATTATCCGCTAGGAGAATTCTTAGGCCGTCATCACTTGGGTAGGCAAGCCCTAGTATTTTCGTTAGTTTTGAGGCGAGAGGTCATTCCCTTAGTTAAATTTATCCAGGAAATGCCACGAAGGATTTGTATATATAGTTTGTCCGGGGTATGCCCCGAGGTACTTATATTTGGAGGCCGAGAGCAAAACTCGTAGTACTTTTACTCTTGTTTTATTCTATTAGGTGGGGACAACCTCGAGCCTCTTGTGTGTTTATTTTCCTTTTTCTATTTCTTCTACCTCGATTGAATATTTTAAAAGCCAACTTGATTGAGTACGCAACCGTAACTTTTACGGGACTTGGGGAGTGCCTAACACCTTCTCCTCGAGTCAAATGAACCCCCTTTACCCGAATCTCTGGTGTAGACTTAGTTTTGGAGTCTAAAGTATTTTTAAAAGAAAATCATTTTTAAACCGGTAACCTGGTACACCGAAATCAAAGTCTGGTGGCGACTTTGAGTTATTTTGTGACGACCCAAAGGGTCATCACCGTATTTCTCCCTTTTTCCGTGCTTTTGAGGCCTTGAAAACCTCATTTTTAATTTTCTTGATTTGCGTGCGCAGTCCGGGCACGAAGCCAGAAAGTTTTTATGTTAAAATATGTGAATTCTGTGAAAAATTTGAAGAATTATGATATTAATATTGATATAGTTGACTTTTGTCAACATTTTGGGTAAACGGATCGGACCCGTGATGTGATGGTCCCGGGAGGTCCGTAGAAAAATATGGGACTCGAGCATGTGCCCGGAGTTGAAATCCGAGGTCCAGAACCCCGGTAAAAGAATTTTTCTGTTAAATTGTTTTCTGAAATTATTAAGGAAAAATAGAAATAAAAATGAGCTAGAAAATCTAGGTATCGGTCTCGTATTTTGGTGTCGACGCCCGTTACAGGTCTTAAATATGCGTTAAGCGCTATCTGTAAAGTTTGGTTGAAAACGGACGTCGTTGACGTGTTTCAGACTAAAAAATGGGAAATTTGGAAGTTATGAACTTTGAAATGAAAATTTTGAGTTTTGGGGGTTGATTCTTTGATTTTGATGTTATTTTAGCGATTTGATCACTCGAGCAAGTTCGTAGGATGTTAGTGAGTTAGTGTATGTGTTTGGTTGGGAGCCCCGAGGGCTCGGGTGTGATTCGGAGGTGGTTCGGGGTGGTTGTCACACTTAGAAAATTGCAGAAAATTGAGTTCAGCTGTTGCAGACAGGTTCTTCAGTGCGTTCGCGTCTTCTTCATCGTGTTCGCGGAGCTTCTCCAATTTCCTTCATCGCGTTTGCAGCCTTTCTCCGCGTTCGTGTAGAGTCAAGTGACCCTGGGAGACTCAGCCTTCCTTTCTCTTCGCGTTCGCGACCCGTACCATCACGTTCGCGTAGCACCCTGAGCTCTTCCATCGCGTTTGCATGTAGTCCTACGCGTTCACGTAGAACAACCCACAGGACCCCCCAGATTCCTTCTTTGCATTCGCACACTTCCAATCACGAACGCGATGACTACCGCCCAGTCTTCTTCGTGAACGCGACCCTAGTGTCGCGAATGCGTAGTGTTATTTTCTCCAGTGATTTTTAAATTCCAGAACAATGTTCACTTCGGGTTTCTTCTCATTATCTCACACGAGCTCGTCCCTAAGACCCTTCATAGACGATTTTCAACCATTTCTTCTCCATAATCTCTTGGGTAAGTATTCTTAACTCCTTTTCCTCTTAATTTCCTCCATTAATCTTTAACTTTCTAGCCCTAAAGCATGAATTCAAGGTAGAAATTAAGGGATTTGGGTAGAACTAGGGCTTTTGAGATTTTTGGGTGATTCAACCTCAATTTGAGGTCGAATCTTAAAACAAATTATATATTTGAACTCGTGGGGTTATGGGTGATTGGAATTTGGTCCGAGCCTCGAGTTTGGACCATGTGGGCCCGGTGTCGAATTTTGCTATTTTTGGAAGAATGAAGGGAATTCTATTTCTAGACTATGGGATAATTTTTTTGAGCTCTTATTGATACTATTGAATCGAATTATGGCTAGATATCGTTGTTTCGGAGTTGGATTCTAGAGGAAAGGCGGTGTTAGAGGCTTGATTGCTATTTTCTGACCGAGGTAAGTGTTGATCTAACTTTGGCTTGAGGGAATAGGATTAGAACATTATTTTCTATATGCTATGTGAGTCGGTGTATAGGTATGGTGACAGTTATCTATGCGCCCTAGTCTAGCATGACCGTGGGTCTTAAATTGCTTCAAATCGAATAATGTGGTATGACTTGTTGATTAAATTGATTGAGTTCACCGATATGATCGATTGAGGACAAATAGAAAACTTGTATAGATTATTGAAGCATTGGCTCGACTTAAAGTTGTTGGTAGCTAAGTAATAGAAGTGGGAGTCCTATGATTATCTCCCTTGCCGGTATTTTTGGTATAAATTGAACACTCCCTTGCCGGGATTTTGGTATAAATTGAACACTCCCTTGCAGGGATTTTGGTATAAATTGAACACTCCCTTGTCGGGATATTTGAGTTGTTAGATATATTCCCTCGTTGGGACTTTTGTATTTTTTT
>MU721099.1:0-10056 GCA_026770625.1 Nicotiana glauca | reverse complement strand
TTCTTCATTTCTAATTCCTAATTTATTAAGAAATAAAATTCTAAATTACATTACAAAAATCAAATTAACTTATGAAAATACTAATTAACTTTTACTAACAAATAACACATATAATTAAATATTAATTAAAAATAAATCACATAGCTAGACCTTAGATGCTAAAATGTAAAGCGTATTATTTTGTGATTTTCATTTTTTTGTAAAAATAAAACTTAATTTCTCCTAATAAATCCTAAATGTAAACGCGACATATTTTTGTATTTTATATTAATCTAACAAATAAACACGCACAGAGAAATGCAAACAATACGAAAAATAATACAAAAATCCACAAAAAATCACACACAACACAAAAAATATTTTATTTTGAATTTTGGGAGTAATTCTCGTATAGGAAAAAAATCACGTGCTCACATTGGTGACTTGACTTTGTACTATTATCTATTGTATAATTGGAAACTCACGTGAAGAGCTTCATTGGGTAGAATATTACTTTACACATCTTCGAAAAAGAAGTGCACTAAGACATTTTAAGCAAATCCCTATTTTTTTATAGTGAGACCTATGTGGCTTAATACGAACGACATTTATAAAATGTTGTCACATGCTTAATTTCTTGTAGTAATTGAGTGTTATATTAAACAAAGTATAAGTTCACATTATATGCGTACTTAATACTTTGACGATGATTTTGTTCTTCATATGTAAAATATTGCAGAATGAACTGCCTAGCTAGAAATGATAAGAATCACAACATTTGGTATAAACATCGCAAGGTCTAAGATCATGAAGCTGTAGTAAAAGTAATCATGAACAGAATAGTCGGTCAAACTCCATGACAAAAATGGGGCAGTACATGTATCATGTATGACGGGAGCTAGCAATTTCGAGAGAACGTAGGGCCTTTGGAATGCTCGATTGAGAATGTACTTTCCGTCAGCATATTTGGGACCAGACATGTGATTCATTGAAATGAGACATTTCTTTAAACTACAGCATCAATTGTTAAAACTACCACGTTATCTAAATTGCTACGAAAATAGTTGGACAATAGTGAAGCTGGCTAATTAAGGGATTTTAAAAAAAATATATAAAAATAAAAGTGGATGATCTACTTGGAGTAATGAGCTTTTTAATATCTCTAGTATTTTATTATCTTGAATTGCCCATTTGTATTTGACACGATCTATTACTTCTTAAGAAAGAGCTACCATAATTTATCTCCAATTAGGGACATATAATTTTCGGCGATTATTATTCGACCTCTCTTCTATAATAGTTACTCCTACAACACATTCTTTCGTTTTTAGTTCATTTCAAATATGTTGACATGCACCTTTCTATATATGAGAATTCTTGAGTTCTAACATTCTCAAGCTAATGTGTCAAAAATTACTTTATCTTTACTGAACTCAGTATACCAATCCAACACCGTTATATACATAAAATGAAAAGAAGGAAGGAGTATATATGTTTCCCCAACATAAGGACAAAATGGTCTTATTCGACATATGAAACTGTCTGGCGTCGTCCATTGACTAACAATCAAAGATTATAAATCTTCCATATAAAATCAAACATTTCGTTCAGTAAATCGCAATACTCATAGTCATTGACAAAGAGGCCTATGTTGGCCTGATTAAAAGTAGATCCTCATCTACGAAGTCATAGTATTACCTTCTTCTTCTTTCTTTTTTTTTCGATTTTGATGTCCATTAACTGTAGCCGATGTTTAAATTTGACATTTAAAGGTACAAAGGCAAACATGATTATGTCTTTCGAAACGTATAGCGTGGAAGTGCAGTAATCTTTTACTTTGCTGAAATTATCTTTGACATTCATTTTATTGACAAATCTAACTGGCGTACGCTTTAATTTGGTGAGTTTCTTTAGATTTTTCCGATTTTAAATCAAACCCATATTTAATAGATCCCTTACTTGTAGGAAAAAGGTTGTGGATAAGTAAATTGAGAATTCCACCTTCACACTACATCAATAACATTCACAATATAGTCATTAAGAGAGTATTGTTTAAGGAAAAAATTTATTCTCTCATAAGTTTTTTTATTTTATAAATACTACAGTAGTAGATTTATGTAGGTCACTTGACCAAACCATATTAATATAATATGCTTTTCTAATATATTTTTTTTTTATCTGATTTATCGTTACCTAGGTGACTTTGTTAGCTTTGCATGACGCCTTGTTATTTTCAATCTCTACAAGTGGTATCAGAGATGATTCAACAAGGTTGGATACTGGTTCAAGGCGGTTTAGATCAAGTTATAACCAATTTGGCGATAAAAGATATTCTTATAAAAAAAGAAAATAATTTGAGTGTGTGTGTGTATATATATATATATATATATATATATATATATATGGAGACGCACTTTCAACCATATATTTTCAATATACCTATTGCTTATTTCTAAAACAAAAATAATTTTTAACTCTTGCTTATGGGCACCAATTTTCAATCCATGGTTACTTTTAACGCATAAGCTTCACTTTCAACCCTTTCTTACTTTTAACACATGAGCTCTAATTTTTAGCTCAGGCTTACTTTTAACGCATGAGCTGCTCTTTTTAACCCTGCTCACTTTTAACATAGGGTTCCTACATTTTTAACTCATGCTCAATTTTAACGCACGAGGCTCTAGTTTTCCAACTGACTTTTAACCATGCCAAGCAGCAATGATGAATTTATATGAAGAAGGCGAATCAAGTTTGTCAAGATAAACATCTGGCCAAAAAGGGATAATTGTTAGGGTTCTGCCCTAATTTTCTTACCATATTGGATTTTACCTTTACTCGAAAGAAGGGAAAAGAGTTTACAATAATTGATTTTACTTTTTCTAGAAAGGAAAATATTGGTCTTTTCGTATTTAACAAACCCGTTACTCGTAGGAAAAGGTTGTGGACCTTTATAAATTGAGAATTCACCCTTCACAATAGCAACAATATCCACAATATAGTCATTATAAGAGAGTCTTGTTCAGGTGAAAAAATTATTCTTTCATGAGTTTTTTTTAATAAATATTAGTAGATTTTATGTAGGTTACTTGACCAAACCATATTAATATAACATGCTTTTTTATTATATTTTCTTTCTTGTCTGATTTATCGTCACAAATATTTGCTTTGTTAACTTCCGCATGAGCTTGTGACGACCCGGATGGTCATCTTAAGAATTAACGCCCCGATCTCCTATTAACTGTTTCCCCTAAGTTTATTTTCGCTATTTTTGTTTGTCGGGACGTTCGGTGTTGGATTTCGGAGAGTTTTGAGAAACTTAGTCCCTAAATGAGAGCCTAAGTGTTGAAAAGTGGTCTGTAGTCGGAACAGTGTGAAGACGACCTCGGAATGGAAATCCGAAGGTTTCGTTACTCCGTTAGGTGATTTCGGGGTTGGGAGCTTGTTCGGAATGTATTTTGGAAGTTCGTAGCTCATTTAGGCTTGAAATGCCGAAGTTTGAATTTTTGAAGTTTCCGGTCCGATAATGAGTTTTTGATCAGAGGGTCGGATTGGATTCCGGAAGTTGCAGTAGCTCCGTCATATCATTTGGGATGTGTGTGCAAAATTTCAGGTCATTCGGACGTGTTTTGGTTAGGTTTTTGATCGAAAGTGTATTTTGATAAAATTTGAAGTTCTTAGGATCAAATCCTTGTTTAATTCGAGTTTTCGGCGTTGTTTTAGGTGGTTTAAGGATTGGTATAAGTTTGAATGAGGTATTAGGTGTTATTGATGCTTTTGGTTGAGGTCCCGGGGGCCTCGGGATGATTTCGGATGATTGACGGAAGAATTTTGGAAGTTGGGAGATAGCAGATTTTTGCTGCTTCTGTTATTTCCACATCTGCGGCTTGGGAACCGCAGATGCGGTGTCGCAGGTGCGGCATAGAAGACCGCAGAAGCGAGATTGATCAAGGCCTTCAGTTTTTGCAGGTGCGGTGTGTGCTCCGCAGAAGCGGGCTCGCATCTGCGAGGAATTTACAGCAGAAGCGGTTTGGGGCATTTTTAGGAAAACCGCAGAAGCAAAAATTGGATAAATGGCAAGAGCCGCATAAGTGACTCATTTTCCGCAAAAGCGGGATCGCAAAAGCGGGACCGCAAAAGCGGGACCGCAAAAGCGGTCCCTTGTCCGTAGAAGAGGAAATCCATGTTCAGATATAGGAATTTCGAGGGTTAGTTTTCAAAAACTAGATTGAGCTCGGGGAAGGGAGATTTTGAGAGGGTTTTGAAGAGGAGATTATTGGGTAACATTTCTTTAATCCATTCTAGTTATATTTCATCATTATATAGTTAATCCATCTTTTAAATTCGAATTTGAGGATCAAAATTGGGAAAAATTGGAAGAAACTTCTTAGGCCAAAATTCTGAGTTTTGAGTGAGTTTTCGGTATCCGATTTGGGAGATGTTTATATGGTTAGACTCGTTCTGAAAATGTATAAGTTATTCGATTCCGAGACGTTGTCCTAAAGGACATTTTGGTCATTCTACCTAATTTCGTGCCTTATCTTTGAATTTAATAGTAGAATCAGTTGCTTGAGATGTTATTTACGATATGTAATTGAATTGAATAGATTTGGGTCATTTGGAGTCGGATACTCATGGCAAAGGCGTGGTTTCTGGTTGATTTCTTTACCGGTTTGAGGTAAGTGGCTTGTCTAACCTTGTGTGGGGGACCTTTCCCCTTAGGATTTGTTATTTGGTATTTTGAGTGCCTTGTACGTGAGGTGATGAGCGCGTAATTGAGCCAATTGCTTAAAATTCGGTTTTTACTTAAGATGCTAAGATTGAGTTTCTTTCATATTTGCTTTATTCTACTTGCAATTTTAACCTGTGCTAGATTAGGAAAGCATGTTTAGTTGGTTTAACTTGCCTAATTGCTTAAGTTGCCTTGAGTGTACTACGTGAAGCATGCTAGGCCATTACTACCTGTTGCTTGTCTTTTGTACTTCATTTCTGTGTATCTTCTGGTTGTGATTGTGCATTTATATTGGGACTACGGATGTGGGATTCTGGTAGCTCCCCCTTATTTGTTTACTTTGGGACTGCGGGTTCGATTTCCGGTAGATCCCCCTGCACTTTTACTTTGGGACTGCGGGTTAGATTCCCGATAAATCCCCCTTTCACTTTTACTTTAGGACTGCGGGTTAGATTCCCGATAGATCCCCCTGCATATTGATGGTTGGACTACGGAACGGTATCCCGGTATCCCGGGAGATCCTTCGAATTTACATATATGATGGACTATGGGACGGTATCCCAGGAGATCCACTGGACAGATGAGAAAAAGGACTACCAGACGGTATCCTGGGAGATCTTCATTGTTATCACTGGTATTGAGCTGTACACATTCCGTGTTTACTTTGTTCATTGTGTAGTTGTTATTGCCTTGTTGACCTGTCTTATCTCACTGCTGTGCTCATTATTACTTCCATTTCTTTCATACTATTAATTTATTATTATATTTTTACTTCAATAGGGCCCTGACCATCCTCGTCACTACCCGACCGAGGTTAGGCTTGGCACTTACTGAGTACCACTGTGGTGTACTCGTGCCCCTT
This sequence comes from Nicotiana glauca, assembly GCA_026770625.1. Classification (NCBI taxonomy): domain Eukaryota; kingdom Viridiplantae; phylum Streptophyta; class Magnoliopsida; order Solanales; family Solanaceae; genus Nicotiana; species Nicotiana glauca. The sequence goes on along the minus strand of MU721099.1, from coordinate 4,486 downwards.
CTGTGCATGTTTTTTATGTGCAGATCCAGGTTCCTCCACCCAGGCGTACTAACATCGAGGCGGAGAGATCTAGGGGAGACTTCGAGGTATATCTACAGCCTCTGTAGACCGAAGGGTCTCCTTCTTTATTCTATCTGTAGTGTTTAGATTCTATCATACTTTTGTTATAGACATTCTGGAGATTAGAGCATTTACAGTATTTTTTTTAGCCTGTGTTTCCCGTGAGTTTCCGAGTTTTGGGATTAAGTTGTAGACTTCCGCATCTCTTTTTAGTTGTATAGGCCGAGCGGCCTTATATGCAGTTATTATTTTAATATGTTCAGTTTTAATTATTTATTCCGTAAGTTAGGTTGTTGTTTCCGGATTGTTAGGCTTACCTAGTTATAAGGACTAGGTGCCATCACGACATGTTCATGGAGGGTGAACTGGGATCGTGACAAGTTGGTATCAGAGCTCTAGGTTCATAGGAGTCACAGAACACTGGCCGATTTATTACAGTCTCGTTGATCGGTGCGGAGACGTCTGTACTTATTTACGAGAGGTTATGTAACTGTTTAGGAAAAATCTTCATTTCATTTGAATTCCTTACCGTGCGATATTTTTTTACATCAATTCTAAACTTCTGTCTTCTATTCTCTCACAGATGGTGAGGACACGTGCTACTCGAGATGATCAGGCACCCGCGCCCCCTCCTGCAGCCGTCAGAGGCTAGGTTCGGGGCTGGGGGAGAGGTCGAGGACGCGCACGTGGTGCAGCCAGAGCACCGTGAGCTGCCGCCGAGGTACCTCCAGCAGATCCAGCCGGAGCCCAGTCACCTGGCACACCTACTACTGCCTCTACTACTCCAGCTCTCCGGGAGACTTCTGCTCAGTTCATGAGAATGTACACCACCTTGGCTCAGGCAGGTTGAGCAGGCTCTCGAGATTATTCCCGCACCGCCTGTAGTGCCAGTTCAGCCCGAGGATGGGTCAGCTGCTTCAGAGGACGAGCAACGGAGACTTGAGAGGTTCAAGAAGTATGATCCCCTAGGGTTCGGTGTATTAGCATCAGATGATGCCTTGGGATTTCTAGAGGAGTGTCACCGTATTCTTCGCACTATGAGAATAGTGGAGTCTAGCGGGGTTTCTTTCACTACTTTTCAGCTTCGGGGAGCCGCCTATGATTGGTGGCGCACTTATGAGATAGATAGTCCAGTCGAGGCTGCTTCACTGACTTAGACCCAGTTCTCGGATATGTTTATGAGAGAGTTTGTTCCCTAGAGTCTCAGGGATGCATGGCGCACAGAGTTTGAGCATTTGCGCCAGGGTGCTATGACCGTTTCAGAGTATGCTATATGTTATACAAGGTTGGCCAGGCATGCACCGTCTTTGGTTGCTATAGTTCGGGAGAGAGTTTGCAGGTTCATTGAGGGTCTTATCCCACCCATAAGATCTAGCATGGCTCGAGAGTTGGAGATGGATATTCCTTATCAGCAGGTAGTGAGCATTGCTAGGAGGATTGAGGGTATGCTCGCCAGGGAGCGAGCGGAGAGGGAGGCCAAGAGGTCTCGAGAGTCGGGTCACCACTCTGGTGCCCGTACCCCATCAGCGGTCATTATGGTAGAGGTTATGCGGGTCGCCCTGTCCATTAAGCTCTTCCAGCAGCCAGCAGTGCTCCAGCTCCACCTACACCTCAGGAGCCTTACTATGCACCTCTAGTTTCTAGCACGCCTCCTGCGCGGGGTACTTCCAGGGGTCAGTCCAGCAGACCTGGCCCTAGTCATTCACAGCCACCGCGTCCTCCCAGAGCTTGTTTCAAGTGTGGTGATACACGCCACATGGTTAGGGATTGCCCTAGACTTGGTAGGGGTGCATCTTCACAAACTGCTGAGCCACAGCGTGCTCCTTAGAGTTCTCAGGCCATGATCACAGCTCCAACTGCTACCCCACCTGCCCAGATGGCTAGGGGCGTAGGTCAGGGAGATAGAGGTTGCCCTCGAGAGAGGGGTCGGGCCAGATATTATGCTATTCCTACTCGTACTTAGGCTGTTGCCTCCAACTCAGTCATTGCAAGTATTATACTAGTTTGTCACAGAGAGGCATCAATTCTATTCGATCCGGGCTCTACTTATTCTTATGTGTCTTCTTACTTTGCTCCGCATTTGGGTGTGCCTCGGGATTCTTTGAGTGCCCCCGTTTATATTTCTAGTCATGTGGGAGATTCTCTTGTTATGGACCGCATTTATCGGTCATGTTTGGTTACTATTCGTGGTTTTGAGACCAGAGCGGATTTATTGTTACTCGGTATGGTTTATTTTGACATTATTTTGGGCATGGACTGGTTTTCACCCCATTTTGCTATTCTTGATTGTCATGCCAAGACCGTGACGCTGGCTATGCCAGGTATTCCACGTATTGAGTGGAGTGGTGCTTTAGATCACACTCCCAGTAGAGTTATCTCTTTCCTTAAAGCTCAGCTTATGGTTGAGATGGGGTATGCCGCGTATTTAGCTTATGTGAGATATGTCAGTGTTGATACCCCTTCTGTTGATTCAGTTGCAGTGGTACGGGATTATCCCGATGTGTTTCTAGTTGATCTTCTGGGCATGCCGCCCCATAGAGATATTGATTTTGGCATTGATCTGTTGCCGGGCACTCAGCCCATTTCCATTCCTTCGTATCGTATGGCTCCTCCTAAGTTGAAGGATCAGTTGCAGGAACTTTGGTAAGGGTTTTATTTGACCTAGTGTTTCACTGTGGGGTGCTCATGTCTTGTTTGTGAAGAAGAAGGATGGTTCTATGCGTATGTGTATTGATTATCGCCAGTTGAACAAAGTTACAGTGAATAACCGTTATCATTTGCCTCGTATTGATGATACGTTTGACCAGCTTCAGGGCGCACAGGTGTTTTCTAAGATTGACTTGCGCTCAGGTTATTGAAGATTCGGGAGCCAGATATCCCGAAGACTGCCTTCAAGACTCGGTATGGTCATTACGAGTTCCTTGTTATGTCATTTGGCCTGACCAATGCCCCATCAACTTTCATGTATTTGATGCACAGTGTATTCAGGCCATATCTTGACTCATTCTTTATTGTTTTTATTGATGATATTCTGGTGTATTCCCGGAGTCGGGAAGATCATGAGCAGCACCTGAGGACCGTGCTTCAAACCTTGAGGGAGAAGAAGTTATATGCAAAGTTCTCAAAATGTGAGTTTTGGTTGAGATCTGTGGCATTCTTAGGCCATGTGATTTCGAGTGAGGGTATTCGGGTGTATCTGAGGAAGGTAGAGGCCGTACAGTGTTGTCCTTGGTCGTCATCAGCTACAGAGATTCATAGTTTCCTTGGTTTGGTGGGCTACTACCGTCGCTTCGTAGAGGGATTTTCGTCGATTGCGGCCCCTATGACTAGATTGACCCAGAAGGGTGCCCCATTTCAGTGGACAGAGGAGTGTGAGGCGAGCTTTTAAAAGCTCAAGATAGCTTTGAATACAACCCCAATCTTGATGTTGCCTACTGGTTCGGGGTCTTATACTGTCTATTGTGATGCCTCGAGAGTTGGCCTTGGAGAAGTGTTGATGCAGGATGGTAGGGTGATTGCCTACGCATCCAGACAGTTGAAGATACATGAAAAGAATTACCCTGTCCACGACCTTGAGTTAGCTTCCATTGTTCATGCCTTGAAGATCTGGCGTCATTATTTGTACGGTGTGCCTTGTGAGATCTATACTGACGATCGGAGCTTGCAGCACTTACTCAAGCAAAAGGATCTTAATATGCATCAGAGGAGGTGGTTAGAGTTGCTGAAGGATTATGGCATTACTATTCTGTATCACCCTGGCAAGGCCAATGTGGTGGCGGATGCCTTGAGTCGTCGGGCAGAGAGTTTGGGGAGTTTGGCATATCTACCAGCTTCAAAGAGGCCTATGGTGATGGATCTTTAGGCCTTAGCCAACCAGTTTGTGAGATTGGAGCTTTCGGAGCCCAGTCGGGTCCTACCTTGTGTGGTTTCCCGATCTTCCTTATTTGATCGTATCAGGGAGCAGCAGTATGAAGACCCTCATTTACTTGTCCTTAAGGACAAGGTTCGGTGTGAAGATGTCAGGGATGTGTCCACTGGAAATGACGGGGTATTGAGGATGCAGGGCCGGATTTGTATGCCCAATGTTGATGGTCTTCGATAGTTGATTCTAGCAGAGGTCCATAGTGTGAGCACATGATTTTTACCCTAAGCAAATTATTTCAAAAAAAAAAAATGTCAAATAAAATAATTTTATAATTTTAAGAATTTTGTTGCCTTCTTTTACTAATTGGTCACATGAAAACTCATATTAAAATACAAAAAATGTATATGCATTAGGATTCTCAATTTTACATTTTTTTTAGTATTAACGTATTTTTAAAATAATAAAAGAAAATTCATAACAAATAGATCATTTTTGCTTTGATTGTTTTAATTAAAAAACTACTACAAAATGGTTAGTAAAATAATTTTTGGAGTTTAATTA
>MU721098.1:0-61620 GCA_026770625.1 Nicotiana glauca | reverse complement strand
TGTGCAGATGCAGGTACTTGACCATCCGGTAGCGGGTTTTGAGCTGATTGAAGATTTGTTATCATAGCTGAGCCAGGTGACCGCTAGCGTCCGCGGCACCAGATCTTCTCCCTTACTTTATGTTGTTCATGTTACTTTCAGACTTTGTTCTTATTTCTGGACTTGTAGTACTTTAGTGAATTCTGTAGTAGCTCATGACTAGTGACACCCCGATGTCGGGCTGTGACGGGATGGTTCCCTGTTATTATCGTTGTTTTCCGTGCTTTTGATTATGCTAATCATGTTTTAGCTTTATAAATGTTAAATAACTGTTAAAAGGAAGCGTCTGTTTGTTGGCTGGCCTTGTCTTCACGAGAGGCTCCATCACGACCGGGTTTGGGATTTGGGTCGTGACAACACGTATCCATATCAGCTTACCAATGAACTCACTACCAAGAAAGCCTGAAGCTTCTCTTTCCACTACTATAACTCCTGCCGGAGCCGTACGATACGGTTCTCGGCACCAAATCAATATCGAAATCCACAACCTCGCCCAACGACATGCCCGACCACAAGAAACACATTCGAAAAGTCCCTCAACACCGGAACTGAACCAATGGTAAAAATCTCTGCACTAACATCTATCACGAAGGCCCAATCAGGAAACGCAGCCCTCCACAGCCATCCGTTGGTCTTTGGAATACAAACCACTCTGCTAGAACATAATCCGATGCACTCGCCACTCAACTTGTGGCATTTCCGGCATAGCCCGTAGCGTAATAGTTCAGAATCACATAACACTAAGACAACCAATTTGAATTCAACATCACATCCAAAATTTAGCATACCAGCAATTAAAGATCCACTCGAGCCTCCAAATCCCCATAGCCGCTAAACGGTGCCGATACACACGATCCACAACCACTACATAGCCTAAACATGAGAACTCCTAGTCTCCAACTCCATATAGCACACGAATCACCATACCTGATCCCAAATTCTGCCGTATGAATATATATCATACCTCAAGTACCCAATCATTCCGCGAAGGATATTCTTAAATTCCCCTGTGCCATCAAATAAACTCAGATATTAACAGCCGGTCTAACAAGAATATGTCGCAATACTACCGAAGTATCATCAGTCTAATCACATTACCCTTTTTTCGAGACACATACTCTTATCAAATCACTTTCAATTAGCAGTACCATTTCCTTGGTTACCTGAGGCTACCCGTTGCCTAAGAATTTCATGAACTTCTTTTCAGAACTGAAATGTAACTCATCCAGCCAAGAACTTCCACTGATCCTATTTGGAAGGAAATCATTACACATCCCATGCTTCGCATGCCCATAGAAAGATATACACATCTCCAAACCACGGTAAAACCCAATAAGAACTCTCTCCCAATTCCATCTGCACGAGTTAAATTGCCAGGACTGAATCCTTCTATCCAAACCGAGCTAAGCAAGCTGTCAGAACTCAAGAACTTTGCTGCACAATGCCTGTAAAGGCTCATTATCTTGAACACATACGAAGAATTAATCATATCCTTACCATACCGACTCGGTCCACTAACAAGCTACTTCATTTATCTAGGTTTCCTTCTAATTCATTTTAAACTTGATATCCCCTCTTTCTGTAGCACCACAATGCTTCTACCCAGGCTCACCACAGGAGACCCAAGCATAAGACCACACTATCTCAAACCTATGAGCTACTGAACACTCTCTCAAATATTCCCAGAAACACCACATTCCAGAATACTTTACTCTGAAGAACTTCCTGCGAATCTAAATTTGTTAACCTTACTTTCCGGATACTGATACATGGAATCCCATAATTAGCTTAAAATACCACAAGTCTTGACATTTTATAATGAAAACACAGTCTCTAACCTCATACACAACCTTAAGACACCTGATTGTCACATATAGAATCTTGAACACATTAGAACCATTTTTGAAAGTCATTCACTCTTATTCAAACTGCAAATTACCTGACTCAATGAACACAGTCACTCATGCCTTATTAGCACTCCGATAATGCAAAAATGAAATCCTCATCCCAATACAAACAAACATCTTCCTGTTTCACGCACCGAGCATTCTTACCAACAACAGCTTAAGACATCATCTGATCTTACGCACCTACGAGGCACCATCTAACCTTTGTCAAAATTTTGCTTCACTCGTGCCATCCTCAGCTCAAGTTTTTTTTTGAACCCAGATCTGATTCGCCAGCATGCCTCGAACCGGAACCAACATAGCACATGACCGTACAATTAGCTAATCAATGGAAAACTCCCCAACTTGGCTCGAAGACATATATCAAGACACACTCACAACTCACAACACTTTTACTCTAATGATGCCACAATACCATAGTGATATTAAACTCAAATTATTTACAAGTTTGTGAAAACACAGATCATCTAGTACTGTAATCCTCTACACATCTCGCATCCATCTCTACATCAGTTGAGTCCACTCTCTTAAGCGACCCAAATTTTTGAATTTCAACACGTACCCTTCAAATACACATGAGATCTTCTAACATACACATAAGGATCATACCACTTAAGAACACTCCGCAGGAGATATCCCACCCGCTTCGCCTCAATTTAGTATTTCAGCATACCTTCCACCGTCATACACATTACACATTCATTTAGTCTTCCTGGGTCTGAACTCATTCCGCCACATGTAATGCATTTCACTCCCCAGCTAGGAGACACGAAAATATTCTTCACGCGCCCATATTCGGGCTACACATCAAATCACAATAGGAAACGAACACTTAACAGTTCATCTATTATCCACAAGACTTCTTCGTCACTACCAAGTCATATAGATACATCTCGTAGTACTAACATACTCATCACATGGATATCCAGCAGCCATTCCGGCTAATACGGACAATACCGAAAATATAAGTTCAAAACACTTGCTCACACAATCAGTACCTCAGTGCTCAAGCCATAGGCAAGATCCGGCCTCAAGTCCTCTAGACTGGCCCAACATCAAACTCACGGAGATTACATCTCACCCCTTGATCAGGGAATCACAAGCAATCGAGGCACATCTGATACTAAGCGCTAATGTGCGCATACAAACGCGTGGAAGGAATTTCAAGAGTTTCTTTTCAAGTTGAATCAAGGACGTACGATAAGAATTCAAGAATGTGAAGTTTTCCTAAAGGTTCTGCAGCCTCTCGAGGATAAATACAGACGTCTCCATACCGATCCGCGAGACTCTACTAAACCCGCTCATGACTCGTGAGACCTAGTAACCTAGGCTCTGATACCAACTTGTCACGACCCAAACCCCGCTCCGGTCATGATGGCACCTCTCGTGAAGACAAGGCCAACCAGACCATTTTAGAACACCACTTTAAAGCAGTTAATCAGTTATACAACAGTTCGAATATGAATTAATGATATTAATTAATGTAATTACAACCCAATACAGCCCGATCAGGGTGTCACAAGTCACGAGCATATAGAGAAGTCTAAATACAACTACAGGGCCAATAATATATAGAATAAATTTAGAACCAAAGGAGGACACCGATGTCGCGAACGCTGGCGGTCACTCTGCTCAGCTACAATAGTAATACCTTCAATCAGTTCAAAATCCTCTACCAGGTGAACAATACCTGCATCTGCACGCAAAGTGCAGGGAGTAAAGTAAGTATACCAACTCAATGAGTAATAAAAGTAAATAATATCTGAGCAGCAAGAAATCTCGTAAAATAGCCATCATGCTATATAGGACAATGTAACCCTTTGAGAAAAATAGTGAAACCGTGAAATCTTTAGAAATATCTTGGCTCAGTTTAAAACCTCTTTTGAAAATATCTTTTTCCAACAGTTAAGCAAATAAATGCGAAACAAGTAGTGCAAGCCAGCTCAAAAGTCAGCCCCTCGGGCACAACACTCCGTTAACAAATAACACCAGGATATCGGGTAATTAGTGCAAGAAGTGGCATGGAAGCCAATGAAATGCGAGTGCTGAAATGTCATGACAAATAATACAGATAGGGACAAATGCACGAGTGCAATGCAATGCATATGACGGTACACTCTGATACCCACTGCGGCGTGCAACCCGAGCTATCCATATATTTAATGTCGACGGCGCTCACTGAGGGTGTGTACAAACTCCGGAGGGGCTCCTACAGCCCAAGCGCAATATCAAGCCATCTCGTGGCATCAACCAGGCCCTCGGCCTCAATATCAATATAACACCGCTGCGGCGTGCAGCCCGATCCATGCTCAGTCTAGAAATGCACATATAACACTACTGCGGTGCGTAGCCCGATCCATGCTTAGTCCCGAATGCACATAAGCCACTTGGGCAATGTTAAGATAATAGTTCTCAGCTCAAAACGTCAAGAAAATATAGGTTAAGTTTTCAAATTTTAGAAAGATGGCTGAGTTTGCGAAACAGTATTTAAAACCTTGGACAGAGATCAATAATATGCAAAAATGATGCGAAAACAGTGATATCAATCCCTAAAGGATTCAAATAATTGGCACGAAGCCCAAATACGACAATCAGCCCAAATCATGAAATATCAAATAAGTTTCAGTCAATTACGCGGTAAAATCAACAATCGGGACGGACCAAGTCACAATCCCCAATGGTGCTCTACCCCACGCTCTCTATCCGACATGAAAGTCACCTCAATATAGCACTATGGGTGCGAATCCGGGGTTTCAAACCCTCAGGATATCATTTACAATCATTACTCACCTCGGACCGGTAAAAACTCTAGCTCACGATGCCTTTGCCCCTCAAATCGGCCTCCACGCACGTCGAATCTAACCAAAAATAGAGCGAATACATCATAATATGCTAAGGAAACAATATTCAATCAAAAACAATCAAAAATAGCAAAAATCTCGAAACTAGCAAAACCTGAGCCCCGGGCCCACTTCTCGAAAAATCAGAAAATTAACATCAATGGATTCCTCATATCCTCACGAGTTCATACATAACAAGAACTCTCAAATCCAAGCTCAAATGAACCATAAAATCCCAATTTAATATATCAAAATCCCAAGCCCTAGTTCATCAATTTTAGGCTTGATTTCCATAAATTTCTAGGTGGATTTTACAACAAAAACGAGTATTGAGATCAAAATCTTACCTCCAATCGATTTCCCCTTGATTCCCTCTTTAATCTCCACCAAGAAGCTCTCAAAATGATTAACCATGGAGGAAAAATGGCCCAAAATCGCGGAAATGAGCTTTTAAAACATTCTGCCCAGCTCTATATTTTTCTTCTATGCGATCGCGGCCTCATGCACGCGATCGCAAAGAGCAAATTCCCAAGCTCCCAAAAATGTGCTATGCGAATGCGACCAATTCATGCAAACGCAATGCCTATATTTCCAGACTTATGTGATCGCAGCCACGCTGACGCGATCGCGAATGTCAAAATCACAGGGCCCCAAAAATCCTTATATGCGAACGCGAAACCTCCTATACGAACGCAAAGCTCTACCATCTTGCCTTATGCGAACGCGAACCACCAGTCGCGAATGCGATGAACAAATTACCTGCCTTCCATTTTTCTTCTACACGATCGCGACACATCCCCCGCGATCGCGAAGGCCAAAAACTCTGCAACTTAAAAACTAAAAATCTGCAACTTTGAAATATAGAAAATGGTCTGATTGACCATCCGAAACTCACCTGAGGCCCCCGAGACCTCAACCAAAAACACAAACATGATCCAACCATCAAAACACATCAAACAACACTAAAATCATAAATTCTCATCGGGTTCAAGCCTAAGTTCTTTAAAAAGTTCCGAAACACGCATTCGATCAAAACCCGACCAAACGACGTCCAAATGACCTAAAATTTTGCACACATATCCAAAATCACCTAACGAATCTACAACAACTCTCGGAATTCCATTCCGACCCTCGGATCAAAATCTCACCCATCAATCGGAATTAGCCAAAATACTAACTTCGCCAATTCAATCCTAATTCTACACCGGATCTCCAAAATCAATTCCAATCACACTTCTAAGTCACAAATCATCTCCCGAAGCTAACCGAATCACCGGAAGTCACATCCGAGCCCTCTAACTCATAAGTCAACGTCCAGTTGACTTTTCCACTTATGCCTTCTTAAAAGAGACTAAGTGTCTCATTTTCTACCAAAACCAATCCAAATCAACTACAACACACCAACTACTGATAATGAAATATGAAGAAGCATAAAATGGGGGAAACGGAGCGGTAACTCATGAGGCGACGGGTCGGGTCGTCATAGACGTGAAATATTTTTTATTTTAAAATGTAAACTAATTATTTGGAAAAAACTCTTTAATTTTTTTAATTCAAAGATAATAAAAGGATAAGTTATTTTTAACATTAGTAGAGAGTTTTAAAATTATTATTATAAAAGTTATATCATGGATAACTCAAAAAACCGAAATCTTATGGAATATTTACATAATATCCATCCATATTTATTGTTTATTTTTTATAGCTAATATAAATATATGATCTACCTCAAACAACTAAATTTTGTTTTTGAAAAATAATAATCAAGACAAAAAATATAGCGACAAATATTATATTCGATTTCAAGTGATGCGGTTACAATCTAAAATATCTCTAAATCTAAAGAGATGTAGTCCTCCGATTCTTCTCCTCACGGATGATGGTTCAAGAGCTTGAAAGCTTGATCTTGAACTTGATGGATTTCAGATTTGTAGTACATCACGAACAATTTGAAGGTCATCACGAACGAGGATTTAATGTTCGATTATCACGAACGAAAGACTTGAAGTTGTCCGCCTATGATTTGAGTTCGCCTTTAGAATTTGACCACAGACGATGATTGCAGATATGGATGGAGACCTTGATGCTATTCTTTAGAGCTTCTTTAGCTTTTCCTTCTGCTTACTTGCTTGTCTCTTAGCCTTCTCCCTTGACCCCTTTATATATGTGTGGGGTGAAGTAATCTCCAAGAAAACCCTAGTGGATCATTGGGCTTGAGGCTTATGGGCCGATCCATTTGATAAAAGACCAACTGACGGGCTAGCCCACTAATACGTTGGACTTTTATTTAAATCAATTTATTTTAAATTTAGATAATCAGCCCGATTATATTAGCCCATAGTATCATCTGGACTAATATGTATTTAATATATGATAAAATCCAAATTGCTTGTGGATTCAAATTTAATAAAATTTTAATTGTCTACAAATGCCCCCTGCTTCAAAGCTTGTCGAGGTATAGGCTTATCATAACTTGAATACATGATTTGAAGTAACCTTTGTGGAGCCAACAGACATTGTTAAGTGTGACCTATTATAGTGAAGAAGGTCTTGATCCAAATAGAATGGACGATATAGCTTTGCCTTTTGTTTTTATTTTTTTAATTTCGAAGATAAGTTAATGACTTTCTCATGGCATGCAAGAACCCAGTAAAAGAATTACTCATTAAATGATGTATCTTAGTTATCCATCAATGTGTCACGCTCCAAAATCCGAGGAGCACGACCGGCGCTCAACCGAGTAAAACTCGACTAAGCAAGCCTATTAGGTCTCATTCTACCCAAACAAATTCATGAATAAATAGGAGATGGACTCCATTAATCAAATTTTGTAAACATGTCATTAACGATTTCCATTTCATTTTTATTAGAAACTTCATTCACAATTTTTAAAGGTATTACAAGTTTTATACATCATTGCCAAAATTCAATATTTCTATTTTAATTTCAATACCCGACACTACCCATAACCTATCTACGAAGCCTCTAAATGCAACTGAAAAATAATGTGGAAATGAAGGCAACAAGGCTCCGGCTATACCTCAAATACAAAGTACATGATTAACAAATGAAACATGACCCCGAAATGAAGTGGGGCTCACCAAGTCAACTGAAAGGATGGTGCGACACTAGCTGCGACCAACATTGCCTGCTATAGAAACACCTACATCCATTAAAAGATATAGCGCCCCTGGCAAAATGGACGTTAGTGCCATCGAATAGCACTAGTATGTATGAACAAACTTTACTCTAAGTAGAATTAAACAATATACAAGTATAAGGCAACCATGGAAACCAAACAATGATGCACAAAAATACAGAGAACACAAGTGAGAGTTTCATAGTTTCTTATTTCGTCTTTTCATCCATTTGATTTATAGTCTCTTAGTGTCAAGTGCCACAATTCTTAATGCCACCGTGTCTTTTTTACATGGAGTCCGGTTTTGACCCGACCGACTAAGCCATCCCAAGTGAGACATATCCAAGTCCACAACGATAATCAGAAATAGAATGTAAATGCCACCATGTGTATAGCATGGCGTACGATCTCTACCCGATCGGCTAAGCCATCTCACTTGGGACATAACCTCTTTCAGTTATTCCTTAGTTCACATTTCTTTCCACTTTCCCATTACATGGCACCACACTCCTCTTTATTAGCTTATTTCTTGGCACTTGGATACATTGTTACAATTCAAATATTCAAGTCTTCCCCTTATTTATTTATTCATATAATATTATCCTTCATATTGATGAGTTCCAACATATGATGAATTATGCACATAATAGGATGAGAATAAACAATCACGATTCACAACTTCAAGCAACATGGTGAAATGGTAAACAACTAAGACAACTAAGGAACATAATCTTTCACCTCAGCACATTAGAACAAACAATTCAAGTATGATCAAGCAAGGAACCCATACCAAATACACGGACATTAACAAGATGATTCTACAAAGATTAAAGTTAGTCATACATACCTTGTTTAAGCTTTCTTAAGTTACTACAACGTTCCGAAAATTCTAGCAATCCCAATCTACTTTGAGACATAACAAAATTGAACACAATTTAGGAAGGTATTCATAGTTTCAGCTCATTTGAGCATTTTATCAAATACTAGCTGTGCATCTTTATTTCAAATCTCTTTTACAAGATTTCCTTCATTCTCCAACCCAATCCTTACTTATTTATGTTCAACAATCTTCCCACAAACCTAATTTGTACATGCATGTATACATAATACTATTATACCCAATAATCATGCCTCAATAACCCATCTTATACCCCAAACTCGAAATTAAAGTCTAATGTATAGAACCTTACCTCTTAGATGAAGAACATGTGATTGGGTTCTTGATTCTTGAAGTCTTGAGCAAGGGATGGGTGATTATGAAGCTAGGCCCGTCCTTTCTCTCTCTATATGCTCTCATATCTCTCTAAAATCAATAGTAAATGACCCCAAAATAAATCCCAAAGCCTATATATTAAAATAGAGTCAGGTTATAAAAATAGGAAAAATAACCCTCCGAAACCGGGTCTGCGATCGCAGAATGGGTATGCTGGCCGCAAATGCGTCGCAAAACTCGGTGCCCAAAACTGGGTTACTCTGGTCTAATTTACGACCAGATTTGCAATCGCAGATTGGTTATGCGGACTGCATAATGGTTTTGCGATCGCATATCTGACACAGGATCGCATTTTTTCCAGCCTTTGGTAATTTGATCATAACTTTGTGTAGGAATGTCCAAATGACGAACGGTTTGAAGAGTTGGAAACTAGACTCAATGACCTTTCATTTGATAGGTTATTGGAAATTAGACTCAATGACCTTTCATTTGATAGGTTATTCATCATATAAAACCTTATACATATTTAGATATGCTTGTTCAAAGTGTGGACTAATGCAAGTACTTTTGGAATCTTAGCCTATTATGAATTTTTTTCCCATTTGGCAGTTAGGACTCTCAGTAGACCCCACCTTACTTAATATATGACTCATACACTTGTTTACCAAATACAATTGATTCCCACCATATTAATAGCACATAAAATATTATAATTAGCCTACGTGGCACCACGAAATCCTAGATTACTTAGCGAATTTTTTCCGGGGCCTTACATCCCCCCTTAGGACCATTCATCCTCGAATGAGGAGTAGAGTCCGACTTAAACGCTCAATATAATAAATTTTTTTTCTCACCTACCTCAAGTCCCTAAATTTTGACTAACTCCTAAATTTTTCAGAAATTTCGGTAGAGTCTCCTTTGTAACTAGGCCTATCCACCTGCCAGAGAACTACCAAAACCATCCTAAAAGTACATCCACAACTCGACAAAGAACCACAATGTATATATCAATAACATGAACCTCAGCATTACAAGCACTACATTATCATAACGACACCGGAACATGGACTGCACATTTTTAGATCATAACACCCGTAAGTTATCTTTCAAGTCAAAGCTTATTGATATACAATCAAGCAAAAATATTTTCCTTCCATGACACTTTCGGCCCTCAAGGTGGCCTCCTCAACTCATAAGCTTTGCCATAACACATTCACGTAAGCAATCCCGACCCCTAAACTTATCTAACAAGGATGACAGCTAGACACCTCGCATAAGCTAACTATCCATCAACATTCACCTTCAATAATTCACACTAGGATGATACACAAATGATCTCCACCTACTTTCTTAGACATAGACATGTGAATACACAAAATATATAGCGAACAACTATGGGGCTACTTCATATTCCTAGTGCGGCCTAATGTGGAATACACTTATGCAACCTTTATTATCAACTCACATAACATCTTCAGGGGAAAATATTGAGAATAACATGTTCCCCCTTCTAAACTCTAAATCTCTAGGCGAACCCTCATACTAAACCCTTGATGACTTTCGACAGTTAATCTAAGATGTGCTATCATGAACTGACCATAAAGTTACCTGTCGAATATATGTGATCACACGGGGATGCTCCCTCTTTGATATGTTGAACTTCAATATCCAATAGATTTAATGCAATGAGGAGTAACGAATTTCAAGATTGGGATGGAATTATTCAGGAATCCATTTATGCGCTGAGCAGAGTATTTCATGAGGTTACATACTAAGAGACACGAGGATTTCTATTAATGATGCTGACATGGTTTAGTCCGGGTGACTACATCAATTATTAGACAAATAAGGCATAGGGGTAAGTCGTACATTGGCAATAGGAACCATTAAGGAGGAATATTCAAGTATGTGACCCAGTCGTCTCCTGGAGTGTAGGGAAAGTCAATTTATCAAGAATGAGAATACTCTGGCACCTTGAATGCAATATGGGTTTCAAATATATAAAGTTGAATTACACTCTTAACATTAACTGACACAAGGAATCTATGCCACAAGCCCACGAGGACGAAAAGAAGTTGAACACCTATGAGATTATCATATTGCAAACAACCTAACCTTTCCCGATAATTGACTCTATATGAGAAAACTAAAAATACGACAACTGGTCTTCCAAATCAATATGATCATGATATGTGCAAAAATCTGAAGGCATCTAATCTTAACCTTTCACGAGTGAAACCACATAGCATAGGACATCCTACCATAGGGGTGAAATCATATATTAGTTAGAGGAGTTCCAATGGTTGACGTAATACTCCGGGAAGAAAGACAATTAAAACTCATATCCTTCTTAAGGAGATGGAATGTCAGGGGTAACAAAATTTCCCGTACATGACAATGACGTTGTCAATAATCCTAGAAACCGAGTGAGCAAAAGGCTACGTAACCCATCCAATCCGACCCGTTTAAGACTTTTGAAAAAGGGACACACTTTGGTTTGAAATCAGGGTAATTTCAGCTTGAACTTTAAGTAAAATCATTACTTTTAAAACCCATGAACAAGCCCTCGTAGTCCTAGAAAATCATCAACAATGGCAAGAAAGCACTTAAAACCATTACGAGTTAGTATAAAAACAAGGCCTCAAAGTTCCCACATGGATAAATTTGAAAGAATGAGACATCTTAATGCATTTATCAAGGAAAAGTAACCTAGGTCATCTAGTCACATGGACAAGTAGAGCAGGTAGATGATTGTTTAGGAGAATATCTCATAAGGAGTGCGAGCAATATCTTTTTATCCTAACAAAAGGAACATGTCCCCATCCTTAATGCTATAAGACTTCCTCTTTGATGCCATGAAACATAAATGAATTTTACAATGAAAGTTATCAGATGAAATAGATAGTTGGGTAGCAAAGCTAATGAGCACCATTTGGAACCAACGAGCTTAAACAAAGTTGAAGACATTAGAAGTTTGTACGAAAGGAGAAATTGGCACACTCTCAGGTGCTTTTAGAGTACGTAAAAGTGAGGTTAATTAAATCAGATCATATAGTTGGGTAACTAGTCGAGACATTGAGATAATATCGTATTGAAGATTACGGGTAAACAACACATGATGCAAGACAAATTAAAAAAAAATGACAGAGCCTTATAGAAGTAACATTTACATTGTAACGGCTAGGAATGATGGTAATATAAAGCGAATATGAGAAGCTACATTTTTGAAAGAAGATCTCTGTATGAAGTCACATGATGTATAGCTCTAGAATTGAAAAATCCAATTATGTTTAGCAACTCAACTTCACAATGAAGCACTATATCACACTTCTACACAACCAACTATTACTAGCCAAATTGGGAGACGCTATAAGACTTGATTGAGAGAAAAGTTTTGGCATACGAATGTGTTACTAGGTGTATTGCTCCTTGGTCAACCCAAAACCAAAGGCGAGAGTTAGATTGATAAGCAGATCATTGAACTAGCACATGTGTAGATAATCCATTGTCGAAAGGAGATCATTCAATCTCAGCAATTGCGGTATGCTATCAACCTTTGATGAACTTGAAGTGAGGTGGGAACCCAACGAGATAGTATAAAATGATCATGGAAGGTTTGCAGATGTTCATAATGAGTTCTCCATAGATTTTTACTTGAGAATTGTTATTACCAAATGCACACGTAAGTATAAATGGTCGACAAGTAATATATAAATGTAAGTCCATATATCGTACCCACAGAGACTTGTAATTAACTATAAACTAAATTAAACCAAACAATTAATCTATTCAAGTGTGACGACCCGAACCGTCGTCTCATGTGTTACCGTTCCGTTTTTCCCATTTATTGCTTCTTCATATTCCATTATTGGCATGTGGTGTGTGAGAATTGATTTGGATTGGTTTTGATAATAAATGAGACACTTAGTCTTTAAGGAATGCTTAAGTTGAAAAAGTCAACCGGACGTTGACTTATGAGTTATAGGGCTCATATGTGATTTTCGATGATTCGGCTAGCTTCAGGGGATGATTTGTGACTTAGGAGTGCGATCAAAATTGATTTTGGAGGTCCGGTGTAGAATTAGGCTCGAATTGGCGAAGTTAGTATTTTGAAAAATTCCGGTTGATAGGTGAGATTTTGAACCGAGGGTCGGAATGGAATTCCGAGAGTTGCTGTAACTTCGATATGTGATTTGTGATGTGTTTGCAAAATTTCAGGTCATTCGGACGTTGTTTGGTTGGGTTTTTGATCGAATGCATGTTTCGGAAGTTTTTAAAGAACTTAGGCTTGAATCCGATGAGAATTGATGATTTTAGTGTTGTTTGATGTGTTGTGATGATTGGGACAAGTTTGGATAATGTTTTAAGACATGCAGGTGCTTTTAGTTGAGGTCCCCGGGGCCTCGAGTGGGTTTCGGATGGTTTAACGGGCTAGTTTTAAGGTTGAAAAGTTGCAGGTTTTTCATTTCTAGGTGTTGCAGAAATTAAGTCAATGCGATCGCGTGGGTCAAGCTGTGATCGTGTAGAAGGAAAATTGGGGTTGGCAAATTGCCCTTCGCGATTGCATAAGTGTTGACGCGATCGCATAAGGTTGGGAAAATGGTCACTCCGATCGCATGGACTTTGTCGCGTTCGCATAGAACATTTTTGGGAGTTTGGAAATTTATTCATCGCGATCGCGTGCATGAGGCCGCGATCGCATAGAAGAAAAACATAGAGCTGGGCAGAATGTTTTAAAAGATCATTTCTGCGATTTTGGGTCATTTTTCCTCCATGATTGATCATTTTGGGAGCTTCTTGGTGGAGATTGAAGAGGGATTCAAGGAGAATCGATTGGAGGTAAGATTTTTGAACTTAAAACACGATTTTATTGTGAAATTGGTCTAGAAATTCATGGAAATTAAGCCTAAAATTTGATGAACTAGGGTTTGAGTTTTGATATTTCAAATGGGGATTTGATAGGTCATTTGAGCTCGGATTTGGGAGTTCTTGATATGTGTGAACTCGTGGTGAGACGAGGAATCTGGTAATGTGAGTTTTGTAATTTTTCGAGAAGTGGCCCTGGGGCTCGGGTTTTGCTAGTTTCGAGATTCTTGATATTTTTCGATTGTTTTCGATTGGGTGTTGTCCCATTTGCATATTGTGATGTATTCGCTCTGATTTTGGATAGATTTGACACGTGTTGAGGTCGATTTAAGGGGCAAAGGCGTCGCGAGCAAGAGATTTCACCGGTTCGAGGTGAGTAATGATTGTAAATGATATCCTGAGGGTTTGAAACCCCGGATTTGCATGCCATAGTGCTATATTGAGGTGACTTGCACGCTGGATAGTGGGCATGGGGTAGAGCACCGCTGGGGATTGTGACTTGGTCCATCCCGATTGATGAATTTACTGCGTATTTGACTAGAAATTATTTATTATCACTGTTATTTGGGCTGATTGCCATATTTGCGCTTCGTGCCAACTATTTGAACACTTCGAGGATTATTTTCACTATTTCCTCACTGTTTTGGCTTATTACTTGAGCTCAGTCATATTGTTTCTCCATTATTTTACAACTCAGCCATTTTACTCAAATTGAGTCTTAAATGATATTTTAAATGATAATCTGGGCTGAGGACTACTGTCTTACTAATGTCCGAGGGGCTTGTGATGATATTCTGACTGTGTGTGGCCGAGGGCCAGATGTGAGGATACACTGAGTGATGCGCGGCCGAGGGCCTGGATGTAGTGTTATATATGGATCGGACTGCACGCCGCAGTAGTATATTATATTGATCGGATTGCACGCCGCAGAAGTGTATACACACACACACACACACACACACACACACACACACACACATATATATATATATATATATATATATGGATCAGACTGAACGTCGCAGTGATATAGCGCTTGGGTTGTAGGAGCCCCTCCGAAGTATGCACCCCCATAGTGAGCGCGGGTACCCATATGGATCGGGCTACACACCGCAGCGAGCTATGGATCGGGCTGCACGCCGCAGCAATATGTGGATAGGGCTGCATACCGCAGCGGTTATTATGTGATACTATTTCTGAGAGTGACCAGAGAAAGGGAGCCCGAGGGGCCGAGAGTGTTATTGAGAGTGAGCCCGAGGGGCTGGCTCAGCTTGAGATATTGCCCGAGGGGTGAGCTTTTATGTGCTCATTTTGTATACTTCTTGCCTTTAACCTGTTATACTATAGTATTTGTGCCCGAGGGGCGGATTTTTCAGTGCTATACAACACTAACTATTTTGAAACTGTTTTCGTAATCATTGAAAAGACCATTTTCTAAAGAGATTTGAACTGAGCCAAAGCATTTCTAAAGATTCCACCGATTTCACTGTTTTTCTCATAAATTGTACCTGGTTTCAGTATAGCCTGTTGGTTGCTTTACGTGATTTCTTGCTGCTAAAAATTATTTACTTTTATTACTCACTGAGTTGGAGTACTCACTTTACTCCCTGCACCTCACGTGCAGTTGCAGGTATTTATGCACCCGGTAGCGGGTATTGGCTGTATGACGGCGGTGTGGTAGAGGTTTTAGCAAGGTGACTGCTAGCGTTCACAGCACCCCTGTCCTTTCATGTTATTCGTACATCTTGTTCAGTGTATTTCTAGACTGTATAGTGGAAACTTCATTCTTATAGATGCTCGTGACTTGTGACACTCCGGTCGGTTTGTGTTGGGTTGTAAATATCGTTAATTAATGCTATTAAGTTGTATTTATCCATTCATTTATGTTTAAAAATTGTTAAAGAGATGAATTGGGTTAGTTGGCTGGCCTTGTCTTCACGAGAGGCGCCATCACGACCGGGTTTGGAAATTTGGGTCTTGACAAGTTGGTATCAGAGACTAGGTTACTAGGTCTCGTGAGTCATGAGATGGTTTAATAGAGTCTCGCGGATCGGTACGGAGATGTCTGTATCTATCCTCGGGAGGCTGCAGAACCTTTAGGAAACCTTCACTTTCTTGGAATTCTTATCGTGCGTACTTGATTCAGCTTGAGATATAACTCCTGAAATTTCTTCCATACGTCTGTATGCGGACGCGAGCGCTCAGTATTATATGTGCTTTCATGGCTTATGATTCCCCGATCAAGGGGCGAGATGCAATTTCTGTGAGTTTGATGTTGGGACAGTCTGGAGGACTTGAGGCCGGATCTTTGCCTATGGCTTGAGCACCGAGGTGCTGATTGTGCGAGCAAGTGTTTTGAACTTATATCTTCAATATTGTCCCTATTAGCCAAAATGGCGGTTGTATATCTATGTGATGAGTATATTAGTACTGTGAGATGTATCTATATGACTTGGTAGTGATGAAGGAGTCTGCTGGATAATAGATGAACTGATAAGTGTTCGATTCCTATTGTGATTTATTGTGCAGCCCGAGTTATGGGCGCATGAAGAATATTTTCGTATCTCCTAGTTGGGAAGTGAATTGCAATACATATGGCGGTATGAGTTCAGACTCAGGAAGACTAAATGACCGTGTAACGTATATGATGGTTGAAAGGTATGCTGAAATACCAAATTGAGGCAAAGCAGGTGGGTTATCTCCTGCGGAGTGTTCTTAAGTGGCATGATCCTTATGTGTTTTGTTAGAAGATCTCATGTGTAATTGAAGAGTACGTGTTGAAATTTGATAAATTCGGGTCGCTCTAGAGGGTGGACTCAACAGATATGGGGATGAATGCGAGATTTGTAGGGGATTACAGTACTAGATGATCTGTGTTTTCACAAACTTATAAATGATTTGAGTTTAATCTCACCAAGGTATTGTGGCATCATTAGAGTAAAAGTATTATGGGTTATTGAGTGTGTCCTGATATATGGCTTCGAGCCAAGTTGGGGAGATTGCCGTTGATTAGCTGATTGCACGGTTATGTGCTATGATGGTTCTGTTTCGAGATATGCTGGTGGTTCAGTTCTTGTTGCAGAAATTGAGCCAAGGATGGCACGAGTGATGCAAAATTTTAAGGTTATATGGTGCTTCCTAGATATGTGATAATAATAGGGTGTCTTGATCTGTTGTTGATAAAGAATGCTCGGTGCTTAGAGCAGGAAGTTGCTTGGTTGTATTGGGATGAGGATCTCATTTTGCGGTATCGGAGTGCCAATAAGGCACTAGTGGTTCTATTTGTTAAGTCAGGTAATTTGCAGTTTTAATAAGAGTGAATGATTCTCGAGGATGGTTTTATTGTGTTCAAGATTCTACACGTAACAATCAGGTGTTTTAAGGTCGTGTATGTAGGCAGAGACAGTGTTTTCATCGGGAAGGTCAAGACTTGTGGTATTTTATGCTAATTATGGGATTCCATGTATCAGTATTCTGGAATATGGTATCTCTGAGAACGTTTGAGAGAGTGTTCAATGGCTCATGTGTTTGAGACAGTGTGGTCTTATGCTTGGGTCTCGTGTGGTGAGCCTGGGTAGAGGCATTGTGGTGCTACAACAAGAAGGGATATCAAGTTGAAAATGAATCAAAAGGAAATCTAGATAGATGAAGTAGCTTGGTAGCGGACCGAATCGGTATGGTAAGGATATGATTAATTCTTCGTATGTGTTCGAGATAATGAGACTTGCAGATATTGTGCAGCAAAAGCTCTTGAGTTCTGACAGCTTGCTTAGCTCGGTTTGGGTAGAAGGATTCAGTCCTGGCAGTTTAGCTTGTGCAAATGGAATTGGGAGAGAGTTATTCTTGGGTTTTACTATGGTTTGGAGATGAATATATTTTCTATGGGCATGCGAAGCATGGAATGTGTAATGATTTTTCTCCTAGATGGGATGGATGGAAGATCTTGGATAGATGAGTTATAGTTCAGTTCTGAAAAGAATTCATAAAACTCTTAGGCAATGGGTAGCCTCAGATAATCAAGGAAAATGGTACTGCTAATTGGAAGTTATTTGACGAGAGTATTTGTCTCGGAAAGGGTAGTGTGACTAAACTGATGATACTTCGGTAGTATTGCGACGCTTTCTGGTTAGATCGACTACTGATATCTGAGTTGTGTGATGGCACAGGGGAGTTTTTGAATATCTTCCCTGGAATGATTGGGTACTTGAGGCGTGATGTATATTCATACGGCGGAATTTGGGATTCAGGTATGGCGATTCGTGTGCTATATGGGTTGGAGACTGGAAGTTCTCATATACAAACTATGTAGTGGTTTTGGATTATGTACGTCGGCACCGTTTAGCGGCTATTGAGATTTCGAAGCCCGAGTGGACCTTTCCTTGCTTGGTATGTTAGATTTTGGGTATGATATTGAGGTGTAGACTGGTTGTCACAGTGTTGGCTAGACTATTGTGCTATGGGCTATGCGGGAAAATGCCACAGGTTGCGTGGCAAGGTGCATCGGATTATGTTCTAGCAGAGTGGTTTGTACTCCAAAGACCAGCGAACGGCTGGGAAGGATTGCTTTTCTTAATTGGGCCTTCGTGGCGGATGTCAGTGCAGAGGTTTCTACTGTTGATTCAGTTCCGGTATTGAGGGACTTTTTCGGATGCGTTCTTGTGGCTGGGCAGGTTGCTGGGCGAGATTATGGATTTCAATATTGATTTGGTGCCAGGCACCATATCATACGGTTCCGGCAGGAGTTATAGTAGTGGAAGGAGCAGCTTCAATCTTCTTGATATTGAGTTCGTTGGCAGGCCAATGTGGCTACGTATTTAGCTTGAGTTAGCTTGGTTGGCCCCAGGCGGTATTTTTGAGGGATAGTTTGATTCGATCGTTATTGAGATTGTTAGTGATCTAAGGAGATCTATGAGTTGCTTTTCTGTGTTGTGAGACGTATGATTTGTTGGATATGGGCACCTGTAGTGCGGTTCTATTGAGGATTTATAGAGAAGTCGAGCGGGAAGGGTAATTGAGAGTTGCTTGGTAAATGGAGTATTGGTTATGGCCTATCGGGTTGCGTGTCCTGTGTTATTTGTTTCATCGTGGGTGTAATGAATTGCTTTGGTCTCAGACATCAAATTGTGTGTGGCCGTCGATTTTTGAGCATAGCGACTGGAGGTGCTTCATGTGTAACAGTGTTTGGATAGGATCGAGCATTGTAGCGAGGCTACGTGGTGTGATGACCTTTCGAGGTAGATTCAGGTGTTCTATCTCTATGATGTGAGACAGGGTCTCAACCTTGTATTGTGATGGTATTGATGAACTTGAGTTACAGCTCTTTCGTTCGAGTCATTTGTCCTTAATTTGAGTATGTTCAGACTGTTTCTTATTAGTGCTTGTTTTATTCAAGTTGTGGCTTAGGCCTGTATTAAGGTGTCATATCACCGGAGTGGTGTGCTGGATTCGAGATGATCGTTGAATTCATTAATAAATACTAACATATTTAGTTTTAGCTTGTTGGAAGGGTAGTATCGAGGTTCGGCTCGGAAATCTATTGTGGTATTAGTCAAAAGGGAGGTGGCTTCATGAACGGTTGATCTGAGAAATGGTTACGGTTTATCGCGTATTTCATTTATCGTTGGTAGTATATGAAAGCGTTGGAATATGACTTTAGCTAATAAGAGGTTTTCTATCAGTATTTGGTTATTATGGCAACTACGGTGAGTAGAAGCTATCGTTTTGAGTGTTTGGATTATGTGGTATATCAGATGGTCTCACCTGGGGTTCCAAGTATGAGATATTACAGCTGGTTCGGGTTTATTGCGAATGTATAAGTGAGGTTCTGATCTTGTGTATGATTTCGGAAAGTGCAATGTAGTTCTGAGGTTTGTGGTCTAGATGGATTTTGAGATTTCAGCTATGTTGTGTTATCGGACCTATATGGGATAGGGTGACGCAGGATCACCCTGGGTGTATGCTTAGTAAGGTTATTCAACTATTGGTCGGCTTCTAGGACAACTCTGGGTACGCTGGAGGACGAGCGTTTTTTTAAGTTGGGGAGGATGTGATGACCCGACCCGTCGTCTCATGTGTTACCGCTCCATTTTTCCCGCTTATTGCTTCTTCATGTTTCATTATCGGCATATGGTGTGTGAGAATTGATTTGGATTGGTTTTGATAAGAAATGAGACACTTAGTCTCTTTAAGGAAGGCTTAAGTTGGAAAAGTCAACCGAACATTGACTTATGAGTTATAGGGCTCAGATGTGATTTCTGGTGATTCGGCTAGCTTCGGGGGATGATTTGTGACTTAGGAGTGCGATCGAAATTGATTTTGGAGGTCCGATGTTGAATTAGGCTTGAATTGGCGAAGTTAGTATTTTGACAAATTCCGGTTGATAGGTGAGATTTTGAACCGAGGGTCGGAATGGAATTTCTAGAGTTGCTGTAACTTCGATATATGATTTGTGATGTGTGTGCAAAATTTCAGGTCATTCGAACGTCGTTTGGTTGGGTTTTTGATCGAATGCGTGTTTGTGAAGTTTTTAAAGAACTTAGGCTTGAATCCGATGAGAATTGATAATTTTTGTGTTGTTTGATGTGTTGTGATGATTGGAACAAGTTTGGATAATGTTTTAAGACATGCAGGTGCTTTTGGTTGAGGTCCTGGGGGCCTCGAGTGGGTTTCAGATGGTTTAACGGGCTAGTTTTGAGGTTGAAAAGTTGCAGGTGTTTCATTTCCAGGTGTTACAGAAATTAAGTCAATGCGATCGCGTGGGTCAAGGCGCGATCGCGTAGAAGGAAAATTGGTGCTGGCAAATTGCCCTTCGCAATCGCATAAGTGTTGACGCGATCGCATAAGGTTGGGAAAATGGTCAGTGCGATCGCATGGGCTTTGTCGCGTTCGCATAGAACATTTTTGGGAGTTTGGAAATTTATTCATCGCGATCGCGTGCATGAGGCCGCGATCGCATAGAAGAAAAACATAGAGCTGGGCAGAATGTTTTAAAAGCTCATTTCCGCGATTTTGGGTCATTTTTCCTCCATGGTTGATCATTTTGGGAGCTTCTTGGTGGAGATTGAAGTGGGATTCAAGGAGAATCGATTGGAGGTAAGATTTTTGAACTTAAAACACGATTTTATTGTGAAGTTGGTCTAGAAATTCATGGAAATTAAGCCTAAAATTTGATGAACTAGGGCATGAGTTTTGATATTTCAAATGGGGATTTGATAG
This sequence comes from Nicotiana glauca, assembly GCA_026770625.1. Classification (NCBI taxonomy): domain Eukaryota; kingdom Viridiplantae; phylum Streptophyta; class Magnoliopsida; order Solanales; family Solanaceae; genus Nicotiana; species Nicotiana glauca. The sequence goes on along the minus strand of MU721098.1, from coordinate 40,401 downwards.
GTCATTTTAGCTCGGATTTGGGAGTTTTTGGTATGTATGAACTTGTGATGAGATGAGGAATCCGGTAATGTGAGTTTTGTAATTTTTCGAGAAGTGGGTGCGGGGCTTGGGTTTTGCTAGTTTCGAGATTCTTGATATTTTTCGATTGTTTTCGATTGTTGTCCCATTTGCATATTGTGATGTATTCACTCTGATTTTGGATAGATTTGACGTGCGTGGAGGCCGATTTGAGGGGCAAAGGCATCGCGAGCTAGAGATTTCACTGGTTCGAGGTGAGTAATGATTGTAAATGATATCCTGAGGGTTTGAAACCCTGGATTTGCATGCCATAGTGCTATATTGAGGTGACTTGCACGCCGGATAGTGGGCGTGGGGTAGAGCACCGATGGGGATTGTGACTTGGTCCATCCCGATTGATGAATTTACTGTGTATTTGACAGGGAATTATTTGTTATCACTGTTGTTTGTGCTGATTGCCGTATTTGGGCTTAGTGCCAACTATTTGAACCCTTCGGGGATTATTTTCACTGTTTCCTCACTTTTTTGACTTATTACTTGAACTCAGTCATATTGTTTCTCCACTATTTTACAACTCACCCATTTTTACTCAAATTGAGTCTTAAATGATATTTTAAATGATAATCTGGCTGGGGACTACTGTCTTACTAATGCCCGAGGGGCTTGTGATGATATTCTGACTGAGTGTGGCCGAGGGCCAGATGTGAGGATACACTGAGTGATGTGAGGCCGAGGGCCTGGATGTGAGGATTATATATGGATCGGACTGCACGCCGCAGTAGTATATTATATGGATCGGACTGCACGCCGTAGTGGGGTGTGTATATATATATATATATTGGATCGGACTGCACGCCGCAGTGATATAGCGCTTGGTCTGTAGGAGCCCCTCTGGAGTCTGTACTCCCATAGTGAGCGCGGGTACCCTAATGGATCGGGCTGCACGCCGTAGCGAGCTATGGATCGGACTACAAGTCGCAGCGACATGTGGATCGGGCTGCACGCCGCAACGGTTGTTATGTGATACTGTTTCTGAGAGTGACCAGAGAAAGGGAGCCCGAGGGGCCGAGAGTGTTATTGAGAGTGAGCCCGAGGGGCTGGTTCAACTTGAGATATTGCCCGAGGGGCTAGCTTTTATGTGCTTATTTTGCATACTTCTTGCCTTTCACCTGTTATACTGTGGTATTTGTTCCCGAGGGGCGGATTTTTCAGCGCTATACAACACTAACTATTTTGAAACTGTTTTCGTAATCATTGAAAAGACCATTTTCAAAAGAGATTTGAACTGAGCCAAAGCATTTCTAAAGATTTCACCAATTTCACTATTTTTCTCAGAAATTGTACCCGGTTTCAGTATAGCCTGTTGGTTGCTTTACGTGATTTCTTGCTGCTCAGTTATTATTTACTTTTATTACTCACTGAGTTGGAGTACTCACTTTACTCCCTGCACCTCGCGTGCAGTTGCAGGTATTTATGTACCCGGTGGCGGGTATTGGCTGTATGACGGCGGAGTGGTAGAGGTTTTAGCAAGGTGACTGCTAGCATTCGCAACACCCTTGTCCTTTCATGTTATTCATACATCTTGTTCAGTGTATTTCTAGACTATATAGTGGAAACTTCATTCTTATAGATGCTCGTGACTTGTGACACCCCGATTGGGCTGTGTTGGGTTGTAAATATCGTTAATTAATGCTATTAAGTTGTATTTATCCATTCATTTATGTTTAAAAATTGTTAAAGAGATGAATTGGGTTAGTTGGATGGCCTTGTCTTCACGAGAGGCGCCATCACGACCGGGTTTGGAAATTTGGGTCGTGACAAGTTGGTATCAGAGCCTAGGTTACTAGGTCTCGCGAGTCATGAACAGTTTAGTAGAGTCTTGCGGATCGGTACGGAGACGTCTGTATCTATCCTCGGGAGGCTGCAGAACCTTTACGAAACCTTCACTTTCTTAGAATTCTTATCGTGTGTACTTGATTCGGCTTGAGATATAACTCCTGAAATTTCTTCCATACGTCTATATGCGGACGTGAGCGCTCAGTAGTATATGTGCTTTGATGGCTCATGATTCCTCGATCAAGGGGCGAGATGCAATCTTTGTGAGTTTGATGTTGGGACAGTCTGGAGGACTTGAGGCCGGATCTTTGCCTATGGCTTGAGCACCGAGGTGCTGATTGTGTGAGCAAGTGTTTTGAACTTATATGTTCAATATTGTCCCTATTAGCCGAAATGGCGGTTGGATATCTATGTGATGAGTATGTTAGTACTGCAAGATGTATCTATATGACTTGGTAGTGACGAAGGAGTCTGCTGGATAATAGATGAACTGATAAGTGTTTGTTTCCTACTGTGATTTGTTGTGTAGCCTCGAGTTATAAGCGCGTGAAGAATATTTTCGTATCTCCTAGTTGGGAAGTAAAGTGCAATACATGTGGTTGTATGAGTTCAGACTCAGAAAGACTAACTGACTGTGTAACGTATATGATGGTGGATGGTATTCTGAAATACGAAATTGAGGCGAAGCAGGTGGGTTATCTGCTGCGGAGTGTTCTTAAGTGGCATGATCCTTATGTGTATTGTTAGAAGATCTCATGTGTAATTGAAGAGTACGTGTTGAAATTTGATAAATTCGGGTCGCTCTAGAGGGTGGACTCAACTGATGTGGGGATGAATGCGAGATTTGTAGGGGATTACTATACTAGATGATCTGTGTTTTCACAAACTTGTAAATGATTTGAGTTTAATCTCACCAAGGTATTGTGGCATCATTAGAGTAAAAGTATTATGGGTTATTGAGTGTGTCCTGATATATGGCTTCGAGCCAAGTTGGGGAGATTGTCGTTGATTAGTTGATTGCACGGTTATGTGCTATGTTGGTTCTGTTTCGACATATGCTGGCGGATCAGCTCTGGTTGCAGAAATTGAGCCGAGGATGGCACGAGTGAAGCAAAATTTTGACAAAGGTTATATGGTGCTTCGTAGATGTGTGAGAATAATAGGTTGTCTTGAGCTGTTGTTGATAAATAATGCTTGGTGCTTAGAGCAGGAAATTGCTTGGTTGTATTGGGATGAGGATCTCATTTTGCGGTATCGGAGTGCCAATAAGGCACGAGTGGTTCTGTTTGTTAAGTCAGGTAATTTGCAGTTTGAATAAGAGTGAATGACTCTCGAGGATGGTTTATTGTGTTCAAGATTCTACACGTAACAATCAGGTGTTTTATGGTTGTGTCTGTGGGCAGAGACCGTGTTTTGATCGGGAAGGTCAAGACTTGTGGTATTTTATGCTAATTATGGGATTCCATGTATCTGTATTCTGGAATGAGGTACCTCTGGGAACGTTTGAGAGAGTGTTCAGTGGCTCATGGGTTTGAGACAGTATGGTCTTATGCTTGGGTCTCGTGTGGTGAGCCTGGGTAGAGGCATTGTGGTGCTACAGCAAGAAGGGATATCAAGTTTAAAATGAATCAAAAGGAAATCTAGATAGATGAAGTAGCTTGGTAGCGGACCGAATCGGTATGGTAAGGATATGATTAATTCTTCGTATGTGTTCGAGGTAATGAGACTTGCAGATATTGTGCAGCAAAAGCTCTTGAGTTCTGACAGCTTGCTTAGCTCGGTTTGGGTAGAAGGATTCAGTCCTGGCAGTTTAGCTTGTGCAAATGGAATTGGGAGAGAGTTATTCTTGGGTTTTACTATGGTTTGGAGATGAATATATTTTCTATGGGCATGCGAAGCATGGAATGTGTAATGATTTTTCTCCTAGATGGGATGGATGGAAGATCTTGGATAGATGAGTTATAGTTCAGTTCTGAAAAGAAGTTCATAAAACTCTTAGGCAACGAGTAGCCTCAGATAATCAAGGAAAATGGTACTACTAATTGGAAGTGATTTGATGAGAGTATTTGTCTCGAAAAGGGGTAGTGTGACTAAATTGATGATACTTCGGTAGTATTGCGACGCTTTCTGGTTAGATCGACTGCTGATATTTGAGTTGTGTGACGGCGCAGGGGAATTTTGAATATCTTCCGTGGAATGATTGGGTACTTGAGGTATGATGTATATTCATACGGCGGAATTTGGGATTCAGGTGTGGCGATTCGTGTGCTACATGGAGTTGGAGACTGGAAGTTCTCATATACAGACTATGTAGTGGTTGTGGATCGTGTACGTTGGCACCGTTTAGTGGCTATTGAGATTTGGAGGCCCGAGTGGACCTTTCCTTGCTTGGTATGTTAGATTTTGGGTATGATGTTGAGGTGTAGACTGGTTGTCACAGTGTTGGGTTATTCTAGACTATTGTGCTATGGGCTATGCGGGAAAATGCCATAGGTTGCGTGGCGAGGTGCATCGGATTATGTTCTAGCAGAGTGGTTTGTATTCCAAAGACCAGCGGACGGCTGGGAAGGATTGCTTTTCTTAATTGGGCCTTCGTGGCGGATGTTAGTGCAGAGATTTCTGCCATTGATTCAGTTTCGGTATTGAGGGACTTTTTCGAATGCGTTCTTATGGCCGGGCATGTTGCCTGGCGAGATTGTGGATTTCGGTATTGATTTGGTGCTAGGAACCATATCGTATGGCTCCGGCATGAGTTATAGTAGTGGAAGGAGCAACTTCAGGCTTCTTGATATTGAGTTCGTTAGCAGGCCGATGTGGCTACGTATTTAGCTTGAGTTAGCTTGGTTGGCCCCGAGCATTATTGTTGAGGTATAGGTTGATTCGATCGTTATTGAGCTTGTTAGTGATCTAAGGAGATCTATGAGTTGCTTTTCTGTGCTGTGAGACGTATGATTTGTTGGATATGGGCACCTGTAGTGCGGTTCTATTGAGGATTCATAGAGGAAGTCGAGCGGGAATGGTAATTGAGTGTTGCTCGGTAAATGGAGTATTAGTTATGGCCTATCGGGTTGTGTGTCGTGTGTTATTTGTTTCACCGTGGGTGTAATAAATTGCTTTGGTCTCAGACATCAAATTGTGTGTGGCCGTCGATTTTTGAGCATAGCAACTGGAGGTGCTTCATGTGTAACAGTGTTTGGATAGGATCGCGCATTGTAGCGAGGCTACGTGGTGTGATGACCTTATGAGGTAGATTCAGGTGTTCTATCTCCATGATGTGAGACGGGGTCTCAACCTTGTGTTGTGATGGTACTGATGAACTTGAGTTGCAGCTCTTTCGTAAAAGTCATTTGTCCTTGATTTGAGCATGTTCAGACTGTTTCTTATTGGTACGTGTATTATGCAAGTTGTGGCTTAGGCCTGTATTAAGGTATCGTATCACCAGAGTGGTGTGTTGGATTCGAGGTGATTGTTGAAGTCATTAATAAATACTAACATATTTGGTTTCATCTTGTTGGAAGAGTAATATCGAGGTTCGGCTCGAAAATCTATTGTGGTATTAGTCAAAAGGGAGGTGGCTTCATGAACGGTTGATCCGAGAAATGGTTAAGGTTTATCGCATGTTTCATTTATCGTTGGCAGTATATGAAAGTGTTGGAATAAGACTTCAGCTAATAAGAGATTTTCTATCAGTATTTGGTTATTGTGGCAACTGCGGTGAGTAGAAGCTATCGTTTCGAGTGTTTAGATTATGTGGTATATCAGATGGTCTCACCTGGGGTTGCAGGTATGGGATATTTTAACTGGTTCGGGTTTATTGCGAATGTAGACGTGAGGTTCTGATCTTGTGTATGATTTCGGAAAGTGCAATATGGTTCTACGGTTTGTGGTCTAGATGGATTGTGAGATTTCAGCTATGTTGTGTTATCGGACCTATATGGGATAAAGTGACACAGGATTACCCCCGGGTGTATGCTTGGTAAGGTTATTCAACTATTGGTTGGCTTCTAGGATAACTCTGGGTACGCTCGAGGACGAGCATTTGTTTAAGTTGGGGAGGATGTGACGACCCGACTCGTCGTCTCATGTGTTACCGCTCCGTTTTTCCCATTTATTGCTTCTTCATGTTTCATTATCGGCATGTGGTGTATGAGAATTTATTTGGATTAGTTTTGATAAGAAATGAGACACTTAGTCTCTTTAAGGAAGGCTTAAGTTGGAAAAGTCAACCGGACATTGACTTATGAGTTATAGGGCTCGGATGTGATTTCCGGTGATTCGGTTAGCTTCGGGGGATGATTTGTGACTTAGGAGTGCGATCGGAATTGATTTTGGAGGTCCGGTGTAGAATTAGGCTTGAATTGGCGAAGTTAATATTTTGACAAATTCCAGTTGATAGGTGAGATTTTGAACTGAGGGTCGGAATGGAATTTCGAGAGTTGCTGTAACTTCTATATGTGATTTGTGATGTGTGTGCAAAATTTCAGGTCATTCGGACGTCGTTTGGTTGGTTTTTTGATCGAATGCATGTTTCGGAAATTTTTAAAGAACTTAGGCTTGCATCCGATGAGAATTGATGATTTTAGTGTTGTTTGATGTGTTGTGATGATTGGAACAAGTTTGGATAATGTTTTAAGGCATGCAGGTGCTTTTGGTTAAGGTCCCGGGGACCTCGAGTGGGTTTCGGATGGTTTAACGGGCTAGTTTTGAGGTTGAAAAGTTGCAATTTTATCATTTCCAGGTGTTGCAGAAATTAAGTCAACGTGATCGCGTGGGTCAAGCCGCGATCGCGTGGAAGGAAAATTGGGGCTGGCAAATTGCCCTTCGCGATCACATAAGTGTTGACGCGATCGCATAATGTTGGGAAAATGGTCACCGCGATCGCATGGACTTTGTTGCATTCGCATACAACATTTTTGGGAGTTTGGAAATTTATTCATCGTGATCGCGTGCATGAGGCCGCGATCGCATAGAAGAAAAACATAGAGCTGGGCAGAACGTTTTAAAAGCTCATTTCCGCGATTTTGGGTCATTTTTCCTCCATGGTTGATCATTTTGAGAGCTTCTTGGTGGAGATTGAAGAGGGATTCAAGGAGAATCGATTGGAGGTAAGATTTTTGAACTTAAAACATGATTTTATTGTGAAATTGGTCTAGAAATTCATGGAAATTAAGCCTAAAATTTGATGAACTAGGGCTTGAGTTTTGATATTTCAAATGGGTATTTGATAGGCCATTTGAGCTCGGATTTAGGAGTTCTTGGTATGTATGAACTCGTGGTAAGATGAGGAATCCGGTAATGTGAGTTTTGTAATTTTTTGAGAAGTGGGCGCGGGGCTCAGGTTTTGCTAGTTTCGAGATTCTTGATATTTTTCGATTGTTTTCGATTGGGTGTTGCACCATTTGCATATTGTGATGTATTCGCTCCGATTTTGGATAGATTTGACGCGCATGGAGGCCGATTTGAGGGGCAAAGGCGTCGCGAGCTAGAGATTTCATCGGTTCGAGGTGAGTAATGATTGTAAATGATATCCTGAGGGTTTGAAACCCCGGATTTGCACGCCATAGTGCTATATTGAGGTGACTTGCACGCCGAATAGTGGGCGTGGGTTAGAGCACCGCTGGGGACTGTGACTTGATCCGTTCTGATTGATGAATTTACTGCATATTTGACTGAAAATTATTTGTTATCACTGTTGTTTAGGCTGATTGCCGTATTTGGCCATCGTGCCAATTATTTGAACCCTTCGGGGATTATTTTCACTGTTTCCTTACTGTTTTGACTTATTACTTGAACTCAATCATATTGTTTCTCCACTATTTTACAACTCAGCCATTTTTACTCAAATTGTGTCTTCAATGATATTTTAAATGATAATCTGGGCTGGGGACTACTGTCTTACTAATGCTCGAGGGGCTTGTGATGATATTCTTACTGAGTGTGGCTGAGGGCCAGATGTGAGGATACACTGAGTGATGTGAGGCCGAGGGCCTGGATGTGAGGATTATATATGGATCGGACTGCACGCCGCAACAATATGTGTGTGTGTGTGTGTGTGTGTATATATATATATATTGGATCGGAATGCACGCCACAGTGATATAGCGCTTGGGCTGTAGGAGCCCCTCCGGAGTCTGCACCCCCACAGTGAGCGCGAGTACCCATATGGATCGGGCTGCACGCCGCAACGAGCTATGGATCGGGCTGCATGCCGCAGCGATATGTGGATCGGGCTGCACGCCGCAACGGTTATTATATGATACTATTTCTGAGAGTGACCAGAGAAAGAGAGCCCAAGGGGCCGAGAGTGTTATTGAGAGTGAGCCCGAGGGCTAGTTCAGCTTGAGATATTACCTGAGGGGCGAACTTTTATGTGCTCATTTTGCATACTTCTTGCCTTTCACCTGTTATATTGTGGTATTTGTGCCCGAGGGGCGGATTTTTCAGTGCTATACAGCACTAACTATTTTGAAACTATTTTCGTAATCATTGAAAAGACCATTTTCAAAAGAGAATTGAACTGAACCAAAGCATTTCTAAAGATTTTACCGATTTCACTATTTTCTCAGAAATTGTACCCAGTTTCAGTATAGCCTGTTGGTTGCTTTACGTGATTTCTTGCTGCTCAGTTATTATTTACTTTTATTACTCATTGAGTTGGATTACTCACTTTACTCTCTGCACCTCGCGTGCAATTGCAGGTATTTATGCACGTGGTAGTGGGTATTGGCTGTATGACGACGGAGTGGTAGAGGTTTTAGCAAGGTGACTACTAGCGTTCGTAGCACCCTTGTCCTTTCATGTTATTCATACATCTTGTTCAGTGTATTTCTAGACTGTATAGTGGAAACTTCATTCTTATAGATGCTCGTGACTTGTGACACCCCGGTCGGGCTGTGGTGGGTTGTAAATATCGTTCATTAATGCTATTAAGTTGTATTTATCCATTTATTTATGTTTAAAAATTGTTAAAGAGAAGAATTGGGTTAGTTGGCTGGCCTTGTCTTCACGAGAGGCGCCATCACGATCGGGTTTGGAAATTTTGGTCGTGACATCAAGCGAATCCTAATGTATAAATATTTAACTAAAGATAATCTTGAGTAGTAAACTAAGATATTAAAGAAAACAAGTTGGTGAATTATAGAAACGAATTTAATGTGAGCGAATATTCTAGAGCTATGGGTTAGCTAACAATCCCGTTGAGTTTTCCACTTAAATCGTCTCATTAATTTATATTGTTTATTGATTGATGAAGTTAATATTGCTCGTAGCCTTCTCCCGAAGTACAACTCGCATATTCAAGCTAACCTAATGCCTATATTCCTATGGAATTAGAATTAACAAGAAAGCATTTATAATTCCCGTATAATAACCAAGCAAGACGATTAGGTATATTCCTATCCTAACTACAAATCCGCATCTCCTCGGAGTTAAGATCTTTCTCTACTTAATCTTATATGCAATATAGAATTCTCTCTCCCGAGTTCAATCCTAACTTCGTAGATAGTATTCAATTGGTGATCAAGCAATCAAATAATTAAGAAGATTGAATAAATAAACCAATATGATAAAATAATAAGAACAATTCAACCTTCAAACTACAATGTTCATGTAGCACCCAAAACTCTAGAACTAATAAAACTATGAAATTAAAGGAAGAGAAGAGAAGAAAAACTAGTTAGAAGCCTCCTCCAAGCGTGGTGTGTGTTCCTCCACGTGAATTCCCCTTCAAAATATGTTAGATATCACCAAAGTGGCGTCTTTCCCTTCAAATATAGGTTTAGTCTTGCTTTTATATGTGTTGGGTAGCTCTAGGACTGAAATAACCTTGTCCCAGGCGAATTAGAAGAACCCGCGCAACATAGCATCCAGGCCAGCGCTAGGCGCTAGTCCTGGCACTGAAAACAGAATGTTTTCACGTTTTTCCCTTTTTTGAATTGTAAAATTTTCCTTGGTTGTCTTCACTTGGGGGGACAAAATTCAAAGGGTGTCCCCTTTTTTTATTCTTTTATTTTTCTTTCTCTTTCTTTGTATTTTATTCAATTTTGCTCCAAATCTCTTTATCCTCACACCACTTTACTCCTATACAGCTAAAATATAATATTAAGCATAAAATAATATAATTACTACTCAAAAGACGATTAAAAGTACTAGAACATGAGGCAACAATGGTTAAATATATACATTTTTGGTCGAACATCAACACCCCACACTTAGACTCTTGCTCGTCCTCGAGTAAGCATTAAAACCACTCTTAATAAATCAAGCCTAGAAACACCACCACTTTGGTTGATACTAACAATTTGTCCCTATAGCAAATCAAACCATCATATACACACTTTCTCCTCATTGTGCAAGATATACAAGTCACAAACAAACAACAAACTTCTAACCTCCTAATCTCATAGCTGGACTCTAACTTACTAAATCTAAGCTTGCTCACCTACTTTGTCAAAGAAGCTAATAACATCACCTATCTATCATGAAACAAGTGCCCTCACAAGAATAAATAGTCCATACACTCAAATCAAAGAATGAATATAATTTAAGGACTTAGCATCAAAGAACAACTCTCGCACTCACAAAGAATTCACATGTATTTACAAAGAACCATAGGCTTGCCCATTATGTACATCTCTACTTATTAAGTATGCTCGAATAAAATCAAATAGGACTTTAATGGGTTGTAATATTGTCTAAAGGACGGGTAGGAGAATTGTTTAATAGGTACTTACACTTCCCTAAGCACTTTGCATTTTTAGACCTCATCACCCATTATTTTCTACTCTTCACTTATTTTGCAGCTCTCTCTTCATCTATTGCTTCACAAGTATTTTCCTCATATCAAGAACGTTTCAAAATTATTATTTTTTTTTCAAAGCAATTTTTTTTTTCATTCACCCTTTTGTTTTTCTTTTTCATGTCATATTCTTTTCAAGAAGGCCTTTTCATCACCTTTCAGCTATCATTGGTCACCGTTTTTCACTTGATCATCCCTTTCTTCAAATTTATCAATTAATATCACATTCTAAGCAACAGTGCTCAAGGAAGCAGGGTGCAAAAACTAGGATTCAAAAAAATGATCAAGGCAAAAATACGGCTTCCAAACAAAAGGTTACAGGCTCAAAGGGCTAACTAGTGGTACATTATCTGAAAAGGCTAAAATTCACAAGACATATCAAAAAAAGCCTATTATCATCTTCTAAACAAAGCAATACTTTTATTTTGCTTCAATAACATGCAGGGAAAGTTTTAGAATAAGATGCAAAACATTGAATATATATAAGAATTCCTCACCCCACATGGCACAAGTATCAATCAAGATGGATCAATTCCACTCTAAGACAGAGAGGATCATCGCGAACCACAAAATAAGAATAAGTTATATACAGAGTCACAACCATGAGCTTAGGGGTCAGAAAGTCTGCTATTTTATTCATTACTTAAGCACTCAGAGGAAAGTACTACTTAAGCTTGGGGTCTAAATATGCTAGTATCAAACAAGTCACAAAGCTTTTTCTTCTATCTCTTTTTCTTCTCCTAAAAAAAAAATTTAATCCTCAAAAAAATAAAAAAATAAAAAATTATCCGGTTCAAGTTACATCCCCTGGAAAAGAACCGATGCACAAAAAAAAACTAAAAGGGATTATTATCTGACTAAAACAAACTAGAAACAAAAAAAAATATTTTTAATTTTGTTTTATTTGTTGGAATTTAATCCCTCAAGAAAGCTGTCCACAAAATCCATCGTCGGAAAAAGTTCAAATTTTCTAATTTTTTTAATTTTATTTTTTTAACACAAATAACTACACTAAGAAAAAGTACTACAACAAATCTCGAATAGCATCGAAAATCACCCAGACAATCTCCTCACCCCACACTTAAAATTGTGCAATGTCCTCAATGCACACTAAAAATAACAAGAGGGTAAAAGAAACTCCTTGGTAGGCCAAAGGCCGAAGAATTAGCAGCTCACGGGATACTCAGACTTCTCCCTGATATGATTCCTTGTGCTGGTACCTCACACTTAGTTTCAACCACCTGCTCGCTTTTGCACATGCCTGTTGGCTTTGATTCCATGCTCGTATTCCTACAAAATACAAAAACAACACTACAAAAAAATAACATAAAAAAAAAAAATCAAAAGTAAAAAAAGAAAAATAAAATTGGGTTTCCTCCCAACAAGCGCTTGATTTAACGTCGCGGCATGACGCCATCACTTTCACCACTTTTCCTTCCAATTTGAGGATATAAATTGCGCCCCCAATTTTGCATCAATATTTCCGTCACGTTCCTGGGCGGTGGTATAAAAATAAAGGAACCAAGCAATAGATATCGCATCTTGCACTTCTTGGCTTTTAAGTGAGGGTTGTCGTTTTGTCTTTTTGGTGTGACAAATTTTAGAATATAAGGATCTTGTTCTTTGTCTATGCATCTCTCCAAAGGCTCGATCTCCATGTTTCCATCCAACCATAATGTAGAAAAATTATTAGAATGAGGACCAACACGCCCCCACTCCAAAACTGCATTATTTTTGACATCCTCAGTAATACATACTTCCTCAACCTCAGCATGATCCACAAGAACATGGTCTAATAGTTGATATTCTCGTTTTAGCTCCTCAATTTGGCCTAGAAGATCTTTTTCAGCTTCGCACAACTCATCACTAAATTGCTGGACATTACATGCATCAACCTTTGCACTCAATTGAGCCTCCAAGTCGCGAATAGATTTGCCAAATTGATCGATCTCTTGTCCCAGTTCAGCTCTTCCTTCTATAAAGTATTGTATCTCATTCGTAATTTTCTCACGGAAACCTCCATATTCCTCTAATAATTTCATGCGTATATCAAGAATGCGAACATCACGTTCAACATCATCCAATTCATTACTCCTATCAACCTCACAAGAATTATTAGGATCAACATAAGAAGGGATTAGAGTAGGATAACAACACTTAGGATAATTATTCCAATTATCATCACAAATAGTACATGATTGAGATGGTGCACACAACTCGGTATTCGGAGTGGGGCCCTTTACAATATGGACAAGGATCACAAAAATAAGAATACTTACTATACCACCATTTTTCGTTCAAAGATGCCATAAAGAAAACTATAATACTAACTACACTAAACTAAAATTAAAAACTTATATAGATAAAAAGTAAAAATCTAATCTAGTAAAGTAGTTAATTTCTAAGTCCCTGGCAACGGTGCCAAAAACTTGTTACTCCCAAACGCACACGCAAGTATACGTGATCGACAAGTAATATAGGAATGTAAGTCCAGATATCGTACCCACAGGGACTTGTGATTAACTATCAACTAAATTAAACCAAACAATTAATCTATTCAAGCGAATCCTAATGTATGAATATTTAACTAAAGATAATCTAGAGTAGTAAACTAAGATATTAAAGAAAACAAGTTGGTGAATTATAGAAACGAATTAAATGTGAGTGAATATTCTAGAGCTATGGGTTAGCTAACAATCTCGTTGAGTTTTCCACTTAAATCGTCTCATTAATTTATCTAGTTTATTGATTGACGGGGTTAATATTGCTCGTAGCCTTCTCCCGAAGTACAACTCGTCTATTCAAGCTAACCTAATGCCTATATTCCTATGGAATTAGAATTAATAAGAACACATTTATAATTCTCGTATAATAACCAAGCAACGCGATTAGGTATATTCCTATCCTAACCGCAAATCCGCCCCCCTCAGAGTTAAGATCTTGCTCTACTCAATCTTATATGCAATCTAGAATTCCCTCTCTAAAGTTCAATCCTAAATTCGTAGATAGTATTCAATTAGTGATCAAGCTATCAAATAATTAAGCGCAAGATTGAATAAATAAACCAATATGACAAAAAATAATAAGAACAATTCAATCTAAAACTATGAAATTAAAGGAAGAGAAGGGAAGAAAAACTAGTTAGAAGCCTCCTCCAAGCGTGGTGTGTGTTCCTCCACGTGAATTCCCCTTCAAAATAGGTTAGATATCACCAAAATGGTGTCTTCCCTTCAAAAATAGGTTTAGTCTTGCTTTTATACGTGTTGGATAGGTCTAGGACCAAAATAACCTTGTCCTCGGCGAGTTAGAAGAACCCGCGCAACACACCGTCTATGCCAGCGCTGGTCTTAGCGCTGAAACAGAATGTTTTCACGTTTTGCCATTTTTTGAATTGTAAAATTTTCCTTGGTGTTGTCTTCACTTGGGGGGACAAAATTCAAAGGGTGTCCCCCCTTTTTTATTCTTTTATTTTTCCTTCTCTTTCTTCCGCGTTTTATTCAATTTTGCTCCAAATCTCTTTATCTTCACACCACTTTATTCCTATACAGTTAAAATATAATATTAAGCATAAAATAATATAATTACTACTCAAAAGACAATTAAAAGTACTAGAACATGAGGCAACAATGGTTAAATATAAACATTTTTGGTCAAACATCAACACCCCACACTTAGACTCTTGGTCATCCTCGAGTAAGCATTAAAACCACTCTCAATAAATCAAGCCTAGAAACACCACCACTTTGGTTGATACTAACAATTTGGACCTATAGCAACTCAAACCATCATGTACACACTTTCTCCTCATTGTGCAAGATATACAAGTCACAAACAAACAACAAACTTCTAACCTCCTCATCTCATAGCTGGACTCTAACTTACTAAATCTAAGCTCGCTCACCTACTCTGTCAAAGAAGCTAATAACATCACCTATTGGTAGGGCAATAGCTTAATCGATACTCCTCAACTCCACATCCCTAACGTATGTAGGTGAAATACTGATATACTACATGATCTGATGGTGCAGAGACATCAATAGGGACAAGGACTCTTAGCGATAGGTTTTACCAATCCCTCCACAGCTCAATACATTCTCCTAACAAGTCCTTGGGCAATCCACTCAGACTCAATCCCTCCTTACATGCTTCAAATTCGCGGATTATGGTATCAAGGTTACCTATCTTGAGAATAAGACTTAGAGAGGAAATCAACTCCCTAACTTGAGCTTTATCGCACGATTCGAGTATCAAAGAAGGGTGAAGTTCCTAAATGTCTGAATAGCCTCCAACTTATAGATGTGGTAGACTACACACCGATACGAAGGACTCTACTAGACACGGCTCCGAGATATACTAAGACACTTTAAAGCCTTAGGCTCCGATACCAAGTTTGTCACACCCCAAAATACGAGGAGCGCAACCGGCGCACAACCGAGTAAAACCTGACCGAGCAATCCTGTTAGGTCTCATTCTACCCAAATTAATTCATGAATAAATAGGAGAGGGACTCCATTAATCAAATTCTGTAAACATGTCATTAACGATTTTCATTTCATTTTCATTAGCAACTTCAATTACAATTTTGGAGGTATTACAAGTTTTATACATCATTGCCAAACATCAATATTTCTATTTTAATTCTAATACCCGACACTACCCACAACCTGTCTACGGAGCCTCTAAATGCAACTGAAGAATAATATTAAAATGCCGGCAACAAGGCTCCGACTATACCTCAAATACAAAGTACATGATTAATAGATGAAATAGGACCCCGAAATGAAGTGGGGCTCACCACGTCAACTGAAAGGATGATATGGCACTAGCTGCGACCAACACTACCTGCTATAGAAACACCTATATCCATTAAAAGACGTAGCGCCCCGGCAAAAGGGATGTTAGTGCCATCGAATAGCACTAGTATGTATGAACAAACTTTACTCTTAGTAGAATTAAACAATATACAAGTAGAAGACAGTTATGGAAACCAAACAATGATGCACAAAAATACAGAGAACACAAGTGAGAGTTTCATAGTTTCTTATTTCGTCTTTTCATCCTTTTGATTTGTAGTCTCTTAGTGTCAAGTACCACAATTCTTAATGCCACCGTGTCTTTTTACACGGAGTCCAGTCTCGGCCCGACCGGCTAAGCCATCCCAAGTGAGACATATCCAAGTCCACAATGATAATCAGAAATATAATATAAATTCCACCATGTGTGCATCATGGCGTCCGATCTCGGCCCGATCGTCTAAGCCATCTCACTTGGTACATAACCTCTTTCAGGTATTCCTTAGTTCACATTTCATTCCACTTTCCCATTACATGTCACCATACAGCCCTTTATTAGCTTATTTCTTGGCACTTGGATACATTGTTAAAATTCAAATATTCAAGTCTTCCCCTTATTTATTCGTTCATATAATATTATCCTTCATATTGATAAGTTCCAACATATGATGAATTGTGCACACAATAGGATGAGAATAAACGATCATGATTAACAATTTCAAGCAACATGGTAAAATGGTAAACAATTAAGACGACTAGGGAACATAATCTTTCACCTCATCACATTAGAACAAACAATTCAAGTATGATCAAGCAAGGAACTCATATCAAATGCATGGACACTAATGAGATGATTCTACAAAGATTAAAGTTAGCCATACATACCTTGTGTAAGCTTTCCTTAAGTTATTACAACGTTTCGAAAATTCGAGCAATCCCAATCTACTTTGAGACATAACAAAATTGAACACAATTTAGGAAGGTATTCATAGTTTCAGCTCATTTGAGCATTTTATTAAATACTAGTTGTGCATCTTGATTTCAAATCTATTTTACAAGATTTCCTTCATTCCCCAACCCAATCTTTACTTATTTATGTTCAACAATCTTCCCACAAACCTAATTTATAAATGCATGTATACATAATACTATTGTACCCAAGAATCATGACTTAATAACCCATCTTATACCCCAAACTCAAAATTAAAGTCTAATGTAGAGAACCTTACCTCTTCGATAAAGAACATGTGATTGGGTTCTTGATCCTTGAAGACTTGAGCAAGGGATGGGTGATTATGAAGCTATCTCCCTCCTTTCTCTCTCTATATGCTCTCATCTCTCTTTAAAATCAGTGGTAAATGACCTCAAAGCCTATATATTAAAATGGGGTCGTGTTATAAAAATAGGAAAAATAACCCTCCGAAACCGGGTCTACGATTGCATAATGGACCGCAAATTGGGTATGCTGGCCGCAAACGCGTTGCAAACCTCGGTGCCCAAAACTAGGCTACACTGGTCCAATTTGCGACTAGATTTACGATCGCAAATCGGTTATGCGGACCGCATAATGGTTTTGCGATCGCATATCTGATACAGGATGGTAGTTTTTCCAGGCTTTGGTAAATTGATCATAACTTTGTGTAGGAATGTCCAAATGACAAACAGTTTGAAGCGCTGAAAACTAGACTCAATGAAATTTCATTTGATAGGTTCATCATCACATAAAACCTAATACATATTTAGATATTCTCGTTCAAAGTGCGCACTAATGCAAGTACCTTTGGAATCTTAGCCTATTATGAATTGTTTTCCCATTTGGCTTACACTTAGGCCTCTCCTTGGACCCCACCTTACTTAAT
Organism: Nicotiana glauca; assembly: GCA_026770625.1. Classification (NCBI taxonomy): domain Eukaryota; kingdom Viridiplantae; phylum Streptophyta; class Magnoliopsida; order Solanales; family Solanaceae; genus Nicotiana; species Nicotiana glauca. The sequence goes on along the minus strand of MU721098.1, from coordinate 23,098 downwards.
ATGACTCATACACTTGTTTACAAAATCCAATTGATTCCCACCATTTTAATAGCACATAAAATATTATAACTAGCCTATGTGGCACCACGAAATCCTATATTACTTAGCGAATTTTTTTTCGGGACCTTACAATCTCTCTATCTTTGGTTCTCTCTAGAACCTTCCCCTTTCCCCTCCGCTCCGATGAGTTTCACTCACCTTCTCCGGCTACCTCCTAGCCTGAATCTACGGTGTTCTCACTACCTACCAGCCTCCTATGGTTCCTACACACCTGTTTGCTGAGGTTTCATGGTCTGACCATGAAGAAGCTTCATCGAGACCTTGTCAATTCAAGTTCTATGGCCATCTCCGGCCTTGCTCCAGCAAGCCATGTATGTTTCGAGCCTGGCTTTGACCCCTCCTTCTTAGATCAATAGCTATCCAATCCTTTCTCACCATTTGGTTTCCTCTGAAACCCTAGCTTTTGAGGTTCTCTTATTTTCTTTAGATATGTTCCAGATCTGTGTTTTCCCTAAACTTTTAAACGGTTTCTCGAGATTTCTTTCAAAAAAACTATGCTTTCAAAAACTTTATTTCTTTTGATTTAAGGTTTTTGAATTATTTAGATATTTCTCTGATTTTCTTTTTCTTTGTGTACTTCTTCTACTATGTTTCTTATTAGCCTCTTCTACTGTGTTTCTTTATGTGTTTCTCTCCTACTGTGTTCTTACGAGTTCTTCTACTATGTTTCCTATGTGTTTATTCTACCATGTTCTCATGAGTTCTTCTACTGTGTTTCGCATATTGTTCTTTTACTATGTTTCTCATGAGTTTCTTTTACTGAAAGATGCATGTTAAAGGTTTTAGTTCCTTTCTGAGATTTCCAAATTTATTTCATTAGTATTTCTACCTGATTTACTTGTTCTCATCTCTGCTCTCGATTGATGGTAGAAACCCTAGTATTTGGGGGTTCTTTCGAGTTTTGAGACCATTGGCTATGTGATTTGCTTGAACTGGTTTTATTTCAAAAACCCTAACTCTTTTAGACCTATTTCGAGTTTCTGAACTGAGTTTTGAAATCTCTGTTTCTTTAAACAATTGTAATTCTCTACTAAACTCGTCTAAGGTCCTTATACTGGACACTTTGTATGCTATTTGATACTATCTCTTCTACATTGCTGACCTATGTGACTACCTACTGATTTCGCAATAGCATGACATTTTTCTTGGCCCTAAATTCAACCTAGCATGTTTGTATACTCTTTATACGTGCTGAACTTCTCTCTAAAAATGGCTTTCAATTTTTTTTATTGATTTCAGACTTCCTTGTGTAGGTTTGATTGATTTCTTTCCTTGTTTGATGATTTCACCTGTTACTCGATTTGAGTCAAAAACTTTCCTTAGCCCATTCATGAGCCAGTAATTTCAAACCTCTGACCCATTGATTTACTGTATACTGATGGATCCTTACCTTATTTGTTTTAACCGTGTATTTCAAAATTCTTCCTTAATTAAAACCCCTATGTATTTACCCTTAATTGCCTACTTTGTACAAGATGCTTATTTGATTTCTTTCCTTAAATAAGTTTTACCGTTTGAGTCTGAATTCCTTAATTAAAGGAAGTCTTGTATTGGTTGATTTTTTAATTGATATTCATTTCCTTAGTTGTTTTCTTACCTTGTTTCTGCTTGTTCTTCACATTATAAATACACGACCCTTTCAATCACACAAAAAGACACACGGTATTTTCTGAACTTACACGTGTACTAAAAAAGTATTCTCTTTTATTTGCTTACACTGTGGCCTGTTACAGAACATGTTGCTTGCTTTCTCTCTATTTGTTTGTTTGAAACTGGTATGTCCTGATTTAAGTTTCAGCACCACAACAATGTGTTTATTTACTGCTTTTTGTATCCATGTTTACTGCTTATGTATAGTTTAACACACATTCTAGATTTTGATTTCTTTCTACCTGTTCTATTATGAATCCCAAACCCTTGCCCCCTATGTATTTAAGCTACGGTTTGAAGCATGGCAATATGCAAGTTATTATCCATGAATTGAACTTGATCCCCTAGGATCCTAGCCTCTAACGGTATGTGTTTTGGCAGGCTTATAGGTGAGCCAACATTCCCCATTACTGGGCATGCCCACAGTCTGTATTGCCTAAGTGACAGGCTCTTTACAATCCCTTATTCCCCTGAATCCCCTTGTGTGTGCTTATCTGTAGTTGATTCCATCTTCCTTTTCCCTTTTAGCATTCTATTCTGCACTTTCACACTTTCTTAGTCTTTAAGTTCTGGCCCCCTCTTGTGACCCTTGCCTTAAGACCCTTTGAGCTCCTTATAAACTGGGACACTTGAGGGCTGGCCCTTCCACACTGCACTTATCCCAATATGATAGTACATTTGGGCATGAGCATTGTCCGAAGTCCCTTTGAGGCTCTTAGGGAACTTTGACACACTCAATTGGGAGAAAGGCTTTGGATCATGATCTCATAGAGTTGGTTTACCTCATATTTCAGACATGAAGTCTGAATCATGCTCTCCTTGGTTGTATTTTTATTTATATTTTTCTGAGGTATTTTTTTAATTTAATCTAGGCTGTAATAATTTGTAATAAACTCTTGGGGATAGCTAGTGAAAAGGGCGGGTAGCTATGTATGCAAAAAAGGGTAGAAATCATGCATATAGGTTCTTAAAATAATTTCTGCATTTAGATATCATGTTCATAGGTTTCAAACAATTTCTGCATATAGAAATCATCCCTATAGGTTCTTAAAATAATTTCTGCATTTAGATATCATGTTCATAGGTTTCAAACAATTTTTGCATATAGAAATCATGCTTATAGGTTCTTAAAATAGATTCTGCATTTAGATATCATGTTCATAGGTTTCAAACAATCTCTGTACTTAGATATCATGTTAATAGGTTTTTCAAACAATCTCTGCACTTAGATATCGTGTTTATAGGTTATTAGAATAATTTCTGCACTTAGATTTCATGTTCATAAGTTTTCAAACAATTTCTGCACTTAGATATCATATTCATAGGTCTTAAACAAAATTCAACACCTAGATATCATGTGCATAAGTTTTAAAACAAGTCTTCTACATTCTACACCACGTTTAAAATAAACTACGCTTAGAAAGCATGCATATAGGAACTCCTAATCAAATCTGAGCTACTTTATTCATATATGGATATAAAACTAGTAATAAGGGTACTGTCAGTTGCAGAGCTAATAATCAGTTCATTTAAATCTGGCCTCTCCATTAATAATCTGATTCCCACACTTAGAAAGTTTAACGTGTATGCATTCAAACAGTTTATTTCAAGCTTTACTATTTCTGAATTCAATAGATATCATGCCTATAAGACCTCGTCTCAACACTTAGGCAAGCCTTAGGGTAAAATTAAATTTGAATCTTTTATAATAACTACAACCAGCAGGCAGGCCTAATTTGGGCTTCTTATCTGAATTATGTAATAAATCAGTCTGCCTCAACCTTTAAGTTCTCGCATGTTTAATATTTAATCAGACCTTAACTGGTATGTGTAAGTCATGTTAATTATGTGTTTTTTGTTAAAAAGGGGTATATCTGAGCCTTTGTGTGTTATGTGCTTTCCCCCAACTTGCTATACATGTTTTGTATGTCGCCTTAGAATTTTTGCCTTTAAAACCACAAATAAGCCTAACATCCCTACTTCCCTACGTCCCTTAGGATTAGTAGTCCTAAATTCCCCTGGGACTGATAGGATTGGAACGGGTAGTAGCATACAATAGGTAAGCGAGACCATTCCGCGCTTTAATACCTTAACGGGGTAGGAAAGGTAGATATGGATATGATGACCACACGATAATGTCACGTGTAGCCCCTCATTGAGGAGTGATTACCGGGCATTGTATGGGGTGATTCATATTATTAATAAACCTAGGACCCCTTTCCCTTTATTCTTTATTCCTTTCTTTTCAACATTTTAACTCTTTATTATTTATTTTTTAAAAACCAGCTCTTTCAAACCTTGCTTACTTTCAAACCTTTATGTGATAAAATCCCCTCTTATTTGAGCCATATTTGCCTATATGTTAATTGTACCCAACTTCACAATAATAGCCTGGCTAGGAACCACACTAGTGGATTCTGAGAGGTGTCTAACACCTTCCCCTTAGAATAATTTCAAGTCCTTACCCAAACTCTGGTTACTCAAATCAAACCTCCTTGGTGTCCTAATGCACCTTAATCATTAGGTGGCGACTCTTTAAATCAAACCCAATTCCCAAAAGGAATGAGTTATCCTCCCAAATGTCGCAAACCCGATTTCGCGAGAAAAAGGGGGCGACAACATGGTGACTCTGCTGGGGATTTTTTTAGGCTTTTACCATTTCAGACCTTTATTGTGAATTTATGTTTCCTCGCGCGCATTTATTTGTTTATTTCTTTTAAGCATTCAATTTTTTTTTTTCGATTGCAAAACTAACTTGTCTCCTTTTTTCTTTTCTTTAATGCTTCCCTTTACTACTGCTTTAAATTATGAAAACTGTTGTATTTACTGCTTTCTTAAATGTGCAAAAATATTATTACATGCCTTTAACTACTGCATAATCATGCTCGACATCATATTCCACTCATGCCAAACAAAATCCTATAGCAATGCTTATAATGAGTTGTTGCGATCTTCCTATATCATTACCCCCTAAATTTGGAAAAGGCATATTTGCGGTAAAATTAGTCAATCAGCAGTGTCATCGACAGTTTCGTGCCTTTCTCCCTTGAGTTGTCCGCTCAAGGGTACTAGTCTAAAACCCCATAGAAACCTCACTCTATTTAAACTGTGCATGCATCATGGTCAAACCTAGCCGAGTCAGTTATGTTGTCCACATAATGACTCTTTATGATAGCCTTGTCCAAAGTCCACTAGGTTTCCCTGAAACCCAAACGTACATTATCACGTTCTGTACATTTGTTTGGAGAACTAAATGTTTTTATGCTAATTATTGATGTTAAATAGTCGAGTCTAGTGGGGCCTAACCTTACTTCTTGCAGATAATGAGGCACGGAATCCCCAGATTCGGCATGGTTACCAACATCCACCAAATATTGCTAAGCTGGTGGAAAGATCTTCATTCCAGTGACTAGAATCTTGTACGAAAATATCTAGGGAATCTACCCTCCCTCCTGGAAATCCAACCCAACAACAAGATCATCGAAGCTGCTACTCTCTTTTGGGATTATGAAAGGTCCGTCTTACGCTTCGGGGAGATTGAAATGACGCACTTGCTAGAAGAAATAGGAGTATTAGCTGGCTTGGTATGGGAGACTCCAGGTTTATTGATGCCTGAGAACCACAAGAGCAGGGGTTTCCTCAATATGATGGGTCTGAAGAAAAATCTAGAACTGACATGCCTCAAAGAATCCTATATCCCTTTTGATTATTTGTACGAGAGGTACAATCACAACAAATCCTACCATACCTATCCTAACTAGTTTGCCATTGCCTTATTGGGTCATATTCATCGAAGGGTCTTTATATTCGTGTTTTATTTTTTGGGGTTGATTGTGTTTCCAATGAAGAAAGCAAGAATCCACACCCTACTAGCCATGGTCACTAAAACCTTAATGGAAGGAATTGGAGGGCAACCATTCAGCATTGTGCCCATGATCATCCACACCCTACTAGCCATGGTTGCCCTAGAGAAATGTCAATGGGGAGCTAGTCACTTCAAGGGTTGCAATTTGCTGCTTCAGCTGTGGCTCATAGAGCATTTACAAAAGGGTGAATACTGACAAAAGATTCAACAAAGGGACTGGGACGATCATATCACTTTCCATCACCCAAAGCGAATGAATTATATCCCTGATATGTTTGCTCAGCCAGAGGATGCCAAAGGATGGTTCGAGCTATTTGATTATCTGACTGAGGAGCAAGTACAATGGATGTTCGAATGGTTTCCAACTGAAAAATTCATCGCCCGATCCCGAGACGCACCTTTTCTGATATTGATCGGTCTGAGAGGAACGTACCCTTACGTCCCTCTCCGAGTTATGAGGCAAGCTAGTAGGAAGCTGGTTATATCCAAGGTCGACAAGATGAGTCACTTCCGGGCTGACTTCTAGGATGATGATAGCCCTTACAAGTGCCAAGCTCAGCATATGTGGCACTGCAAGATCGTAATGGGAAGGGATACCATCGAACCAGATCGATACCACATCTGTTGTACCCCTTACTATTCCGGCTAGTTGGAGGATAATCATGATGGTCTAGGTCAACCTGGGTTCGTTCGAGGTCACAGGATCATAGATGAAAAGGTCGAGGCAGAAGTTAAATACAATCAAATACGCAAGAGAATCCGGGAATTTGAAAGTGAGCACCGTAAGATACAAGAAGCCAATCAAAAGCTAATTTAGTAATGGAAGGACATGGCCGTCAATGCCAACAAGCGACTAGGATACCTGGAGCGAGGCATAGTGGAGCTGGAAAGAATTTTTCTTAAAAGGGTCAAAGACTGCCAGAATGCTAAAGGGAACGATGGCGGACATCTATCTAGAGCCTACCTGCTGTTGGGACTTCACGAGCTGGGGAAGTTGTTCGACGGAGCCAAAGATTCCAAGTCTGGGGAGGGTCCTTCAGGGACCAAGTAGATAGGACTTTGCCTTTTCGGTATTTAAAATGTAATAAGGCCAATGGCCATTAGTGATTTTCATTTCCTGTTTATTTAGTATTATTTTGGATTTATCTATTTTCTATCAATAAAATGAGGCATTTAGCATCCTAAGTTCTCCAAATCAACTTGTCGCTAGACCTACCTCGGGAACAACGAGGCTCCCAAATTAGGACACACTTTATATTTCCACATTATGTGTTTAAATATTGCATCGATTTTTCATGAACCTCACTAACTTGTTTACCTTTTTGTTTTTTTGTTTTGATTATTCCCCTCCCCCAAAGGTTAGTTCGAGCCCTCTGGCAACATCATCCTATTCCACAAGATCCAAGGGCCCTCCACCCACTCCTCATCTCGACCCCATAAAAACAAGAACAAAGGAAAGATGGAAGATTTGAACAATGCCAGAAAGGAAAACTAAACTGAACGGGTAGAGGTCACTCACGGTCATGGTACTTTAGTCCCTAAGGAGAATGCTTCCCAACTGGAGCAAAAGCTGCTGAAATTTCAGGAAGAACTTGATCAAGTCCGAAATTTAGCGAATCTATCATTTTCCCTCACCACTCCAGACATCAATTTCCCAAACGCTCAGAACCCCACACCTCCACAGAATATCCCAAAGCACTAGAATCACACCGCTCCTCACCACCACTGCAACACCTGCCATACTTCCAACAATACCCCGCTGCTCATCCCAAAACCACAAAACTCCACAAATGATCAATGCCACACCCACCATAACACCCCTATCTACGTGGAGACTGTGCCGCACTCCGCTTCACCCATCTCAAACACACTCGAGTCTAATGATAAAGATTTTCTTATTAAGAACTTGGCTGAAGAACTTAAGAAGTTGACTAGAGAATTCAGGGCGTTGAAGGTAGTAAGGGAATTGAGGGGCTAAACTACGAAGATCTTTGCATACAGCCCGACGTTGAACTGCCCGAGGGGTACAAACCTCCCAAGTTCAAGATGTTTGATGGTACAGGGGATCCGAGGGTCCACTTGAGAACATACTGCGACAAGCTGGTCGGCGTTGGAAAAGACGAGAAAATCTACATGAAGCTTTTCATGAGGAGCCCAAAAGGAAATGCTTTATCTTGGTACATGAGCCAAGATCCAAAGAAGTGGCCGAACTGGGTAAGCATGGCGTCCGACTTTATGGACAGGTTCAGGTTCAATACGGAGAATGCGCCAGATATGTTCTACATTCAAAATCTAAAGAAGAAGCCCACAGAAACCTTCCGCGAGTATGCTACTCGTTGGAGGTCTGAAGCAGCTAAGGTTAGACCTGCCTTAGAAGAACAATAGATGAACAAATTCTTCGTTCAGGCCCAAGACCCACAATATTATGAGAGGCTGATGATGATCCAGGGCCACAAATATTCTGACATTATTAAGCTAGGGTAAAGGATCGAAGAGGGCATCAAAAGCAGTATGGTTACGAACTTTGCAGCCTTGCAAGCTACAAACAAGACCTTACAGTCAGGCGGTGTGTCCAAGAAAAAGGATGTGGGGGCCATAATGGTGGCACAGAGAACTAAATCTCCCATAAAATATCAAACCTACCTAATGCCTCCACTCACATATCAGCCTACTCCAAACTACAAAGCTCCCTTACCCTCTTACCAAGCTCCAACACTCACGTATCAATCACCTCCCACATATCAGCCCACTTCACCCAAATATTCCCAACTAATGCATGTTTACCAAGCCTAAAACACTTAACCATCCCACTACCAGTCCCCTACTCCACGTCAAAACTTCCCTAGACCCCGACTAAACTTTGACCGAAGACCTCCAAAACAGTTATGGTTTTTGCTGAACCTATCGACCAATTATATGAAAGACTCAAAACTGCTGGTTAAGTTACCCCTATCCCTGCCGCTCCTAAGAATCCTTCTCAGTGGGTTAATCTAAATATATTTTGTGCATACTATTCCAGCATGAAAGGACACACCATTAACGAATGCCATTATCTGAAGGATAAGATCCAGACTCTAATTGACAACAAGATTATTGTGGCAAAAGAACCTGCTCCAAATGTCTGCAATATCCCTCTGGCAGACCACATAGGTAGAGGCGTTCACATGATTGAAATAGAGAATGATTGGGATCCCAAGGGATCGATCGATTTGATCACAGAAGGTGACGATCCGAAGAAGCCAATAGTCACCCTTAATCCGATTCTAGTCCAGATTTAGCCCTCTGGGGACGCCGAGATAAATATGTCCATGCCACTTGAGTTTGATGCATCATCATCTGCAAAGACGCCAACACTAATTGAGGTCGAATTCGTGTCTCCAGCAAAGGCACCTACACCATTCAAAGTTGCAGTATTACAGCCCAAGGTGCAGTATCTATTCAGAGTAAAGATAGCCACGCCAATTCCAGTGTCAATGTCAGCCATAACATTGTTCCATACAAAGGCTATACCGTGGGACTACACAGTCGAGTCAAGAAGGAAAGGCAAAGTTATGTTTAGGAAAGCTGTTGCGGTACGGGGTATGACGAGAACCGGTAGGGTTTATACCCCGAAATATTTGGCTGAGTCAAGCAAGCAGGCCTCTAGCGGCTGACCATCACTGAGACCGGGCCCGATGATCTTTTGAGAAAGATACAAGCTAAGGAATACTCGATCATCGATCAGCTGAAAAAAATATCGGAGCAAATTTCCATCCTTGCTTTGCTACAGAATTCTAATGCGCACAAATGCCATGTTAAGAGTACTGAGTGAGGCATATGTATAGAGCAACATCACCAGCGGGGAGATGGCTAACATGGTAGGCCAGGTATTGGAAAGTCACAAAATCACTTTTCACGAAGATGAGCTGCCACCAGAATGGTTGAGACACAACAAGGTGTTGCATATCACCATGCAATGCGAAGATTATTTTGTCACCAGAGTCCTGATTGACGGGGGATCCAGCCTCAACATTTGTCTGTTGGTAACACTCAGGACATTGGGAAAAGGACTGCGTGAGATTAAGGACGGGGCTATCAACGTCAAAGCTTTCGACGATTCCCAAAGGTCCACCATTGGAGAAATGCGGCCTACTTGGTTTGATAGACGTGCCGACATCTTACAATCTGTTGTTGGGACGACCATGGATTCATTCCACTGGGCCTATAGCATCAACACTACATCAGGTAGTGAAGTTTGAGTGGAATCACCAGGAGGTGATCATTCAAGGTGACAGTAGTTATCCCATATACAGTCGCCAGACTATTTCGGCAATCAGAGGCAGAAGAAAGATAGGTGGGGAGACTTATCACCACATCGAGCGGGTCAACGCCGTTGATAAAGACAAATGGTAGGACAACAAAATTGAAAGCATATTGAACTAGAGTGGATGCAAACCTAGCAAGGGACTTGGCAAGAACCTCCAAGGAATCGCTAAGCCTATCAAACTCAAAAAATATGGCACCACCTTCTGATTAGGATATGAGTATACTTAGGAGGAATTTAACCATTGGTCATCACCATGGCGTGGCCCTTACTATCTATTGGAGCAGCCAATACCATACTTGGAATAGAATTTCCAACCGGCCGAAGTTATCTATGGGTCAGAAGAAGAGAAAGCACTAGCAGTAGTAAGGAATTTGTTCCTAGAAGACGATGATATGGATTGTTGTGTCATTCTCGAGGAGGAGGGGAGGAAGGCCCTTCCATACAGTCAGTAAGGAGAGGAGCATGCCTCAATAACTGGACCATTAGAACCACCAGAGCCCGGCGAGCCTCGGGGTAGCAAGGTTGAACAAGCATCATGCACTATCTTTTATTTTTACTAGTTGACTTTCCTTTCGCATTTTAAATTTCGCAATAAGATCTTCAATGTTCAAAACAATTATGGAATTTATTAAAGAATTTCAATTTTTCTTATTATTTTCTCTCATTACTTTACTTATACAACATTACTATTACTTGTCTTGATGAACCAATGACTGTGACATGCAATGAGACAACGCAACAAACGGACATAGACTTAGAGGAAGATGACATACCGAAAGAAATTATTAAGGAAGTTGAGAATTTTAAAAACAGACCAAAGTCCAACCTGGACGAGACTGAGATTGTTAACCTGGGAGATGTAGAAAATGTCAAAGAAACACGAATCATCGTTCACTTATCACCGTCAAAAAAGGAAGAGTACACATAATTTCTACGAGAATATGAGGACATATTCGCCTGGTCATGCGACATGATTAGTCTGAGTACATCCATTGTGGCACACCAACTGCTAACTAATCCAACATATCTGCTGGTAAAATAGAAGCTCAGAAAGTTCAAGCCAGATATGAGTCTGAAAATCAAGGAAGAAGTCACCAAGCAGGTCAAAGCCAAAGTTCTCAGGGTAGTGGAATACTCGACATGGCTAGACAACATTGTCCCAGTGCTAAAGAAGTACGGAAAGGTTAGAGTCAGTGTCGAGTAACGTGATCTCAACTGGGCCAGTCCGAATGATGATTTCCCCTTACCGAACATATACATCTTGATCGAAAACTGCGGCAAGCGTGAGATGCAATCATTTGTGGATTGTTTCACTAGTTATCATCAGATCTGGTTGGATGAGGAAGATGCTGAGAAAATAGCATTCATTACACTATGGGCCATGGCCATCATTTTTCATGATATGATACACAAGGAGATCGGGGTGTACGTAGATGATCGCATCCAACTCCACACTAATACAAAGTAGGAAGTAAGGGTTGCAATAGATTTTACCCGATATGAAGGTCGGGATCGAATTCCTCAGAGAGCTAGAAATTGGAGCTGGGTATCTGTGTAGACTAGAATTGTGTAATTATTCCATATGTCACTTCCATACATTTTTAGGGTTTTTAATTATAAACTACTATTATCAAACTATTAATTGAAACTAAATTAGACTACGAGATGATTGCTAAAGTTGTATATAATGGGAAGAAGAGCACTAGGGTCGTGACATCACCTCGATTGACATAATTGGGGCTTATGCTATAACCGTTGCAAAATTTTACCCACTCTCACACCTCTCGGTCGAGAAACTGATTTTGCCAAATTGACTCTCTCGAGACCAAATGTGTAGGCAAATTAGATCAAGCAACTAGGGTTCAAGTAGGGTGATTACTCTCTCGAGGTTTAACCCGTTAATTAGGACTATCATTTCTCATGAGTCCATCCCAATTCCCTGTTGGGTCAATTTTGGAGACTTAGACTCTCTTTCTCAAGAAGAGTCAAATCCACAAAGCTCAAATCAGTGCTTGCAACCACCAATTCATAGATTGAAATATGAAATCAGCCCAAATAGCAAACACCCATAGTCAATCTAACCCTAGATGGTAACACCCATCAATTATCCACACCAGGGTTGAGCCACAACCCTAGCTAATGGATTTAGCTACTCATGCTTGAAGAAGAAAATAAAGAAATAGATGAAGAACAAGACATATTAATTAAATGCTAAACTAAAATACAAGAATCTATCATTAATTCGAAGCTAAGATACCAAAAATGGCTACAAATGTAGTTCCCACGAGAGCAACTCAGTTCTATAATTAACTGATGACCTGAAAATGGTAAAATGTTCTATTTATACTAGGCTGGAAAAACTGGACAAAAATACCCATGCGGGGTTAGTGCGGTCCGCACAAAATGGACTGTGACCGTACTAGGCTCTTGGACTTCAAATCTAGGCTCTCTGAACTTGGGCTCCTCGGACCGTGTAGAATGGACCGCAATCGCGGTGGTCTCTAATGCGGTCCGTACAAATATGACCGCGGAATGCGCAGCTTGAACCATGGCTAATTTTAACTCTCTGAATCTCCCTTCCGCGGACCGCACAAAGTGGTAATGCGGCCGCAGAGCCTTCACTACGGACCACACAATGTGTACTGCGGCCGCATTGCCTGAAGTCTTGTTTTGCCATCTCTCTGAATCTACCTAGTGCGGACCGCACAAAGTCGAATGCGGCCGCACTAGGCCTTTTTGATGTCAGTTTGCCTTATCTTTTATACTTGATCAGGTTTCACTCCTTTCGGGCCGAACTTTGACATTTTGTCACTTTGTCGATCAAACCTACAAATAAGCACACTTATGAGCCTTTTGGGACCATTCAGTAATAATTTATAACCAAAGCGTAAGCAAGAAGGAGCATAAAACACTACAAACTCCCTAGTTATCAACTCCCCCAAACTTAAGCTTTTGATTGTCCTCAAGCAAACAAAATAAGACCCATCCCTTAAGGTAAAATCCAAGAATTTCCAGCTATCCTAAAGTAACCTCAACAAGCATCAATTGGGACTAACAATTGCCCTCAATGGGAATGCATCATTAACAACATTTGACCTTTGAAAAACAATGGAGCAAGTGTGACACTAGAGTATCAAGAGTTGGCTCATTACATTAAAGAACTATCTCAATTACTTTGGCCATTGTGGAACCCAAACTCACACCTCCTCAACTCTCCCTAATAAAACCTCACCTTTTAGAATATTGACACACAAACCGAGGTTAATGGGAATTCACTCATCTCTCTCAAGAAAAGGCCACAAGTCCTGCTCTAGGTACCATATGCTTGCCCCTTATGTAAGTATCCACTAATGTAAGCTTCATTCAACTCAAGATCATATAGGGCTTTTGTGGGATCATTGTGAAGGCTTTTGGGTTAGGGTAGTACATGTTTTTGTTCAAGTGGGTTTAATTTTCCCTTAAGCACTTCTTTTGATTCATTAGGCACATTTTACTTGACTCTTTGAGTCATTTCACTTCTTTCTAAGGGGTTAGAGAGACATATTGTCGCTCTTTCTTGTGCAATTCAAACCGTTTATCCTTTTCAACTTTCCATGCCTTTCTTTATTTTGCTTTTCTTGAATCCCTTTTTATTCATTCTCACATTGAGCATTCTTTTTGTCTCTTGCTTTTCTTTCTTTTTCATTGCCTTTCCTTTTCTTCACTTTTGTGCCTTATACCACTTTGTTGTCATCCTCGTCTCTCCCCCGAAACTTATACTTTTCCATATGCTCAAGGAAAGATCGGGTGCCAAGAGAGGGTATATTTTAGAATGGATATAGGCTTGTAACATGGTTCTTGAAAGAAAAAGGTCTAAGGCTCAAAAGAGTTAACTAGGAATCATTTTATTGGTAGGCTATGGAATTGTTCAAACTCTCATTTGGATCAAGGAGAGCCTATAATCACTTCTCAAGTCAAATTTCACTCAAGATTTTGCCTCAACAAACATTCACGACAAGTTCTAGACCATTGGTCCAGGACTTGGACTTGCAATTCGATTTCTCACCACACACGCTAGGGGATTGGTAAAGACATCGAGTCGTATGCCCACAACAACCTTAGTTACGATTCAAGCACACAATGGTCCGAAAACTATTTTGATGATTATCAGTCAACACAAGAGTCTCAAGGTTACGACTTTAACCATCCTAAATACAACAGTTTGTCTTTGACCATGGGATCAAAGGCAAATGTGCTAGGCCTAAGTGAAACTTTGCTTGAGGTACCCTTAACTACAAACTATCAAAAATAAAAACAAAAACAGACTCAAACCCTTAAGAAGGTTGTCACGCCATCTATTATTGGGAAGAGCCACCCGGTTACACAATACTCCACCTTTGGAAAGAACCGTGGCATGAAGAAAACCAAAGGCTTATTGAAAGCTCCAAAAACAAAACAAAAAGCTACGAGCCTATATAAGAAGCTAAAAACGAGTTTTTTTTTTTGCGAAAATAGAAAATAGAATGAATATGTACAATAGGGAAATGAATATACAATGGGGGATGAGTATATACAATAATGTAACTTTATATACAAACCAAAAGTAAGATAAAAAGTATGATAAAAGTAAGTAAATGTAAAGTTATATACAGACCAACAGAAAATCAAAAGAAAGCATAAACTAAATCAATCTATATATATAGTCATCCAATAGATAAAATGTAGGGCGCACACCCTCAAATAAAAGCTAGCATTGTCCCCAATGCCAACTAGACAAATAAGCACTAAAAAGTATAAGGAAAGGATATGGGACCTCCCTAAGCCTCGTCAGTCTGCATGGGAACATGAGTGGTCCCCGGGTCCTCTGGATACGCGAGAACCTCAGACTGGTTCCCGGTCTCCTGCTGCTCAGCTGCTAGGACTGGGGCCTGGACCTAGACTGGCTCTAGCTCTGGTACACCCTACTAGAGGAAGCCTCCAGTGGCTTCGCCAACTGGATGATGGCATCATCTGAACTAGGGATCTTCCTCCTCTTCTTTGGAGGCCTATGTGTCTGCTACAGATCTGTGGCTGCTGCTAGCACTGGTGCTGGAGCTGGGTCCTCAAACAATAAGTCTAAAGGCAAATGGTCTGCCCCACATCCACCCTTAACTCCTTCACAGACTCCCTGGAAGCCCGTGTCTTGTGTAGCTTCTTGTGCTCCTTGGAAAGCTCTTTTAGAGCCTTGCCATGTGAATCCACTGCCTTCACCAAATCAGCCTGGGTACTGAGGATCTTCTCCTGGTTGTCAAGTATCTTCTGCAAGGCATCCTCTATAGACTATGGGACCTGAACTGGCTGAGGAGCCGTCTGAGCTGGAATGGTGAAGGTCAAAGTAGACAACTTGGATGGAGCTGTATACATCCAATTGTTCAGGCTCTGAAGTGTCTGGCTCAACCGGTGGGCAGCGATAGGATGGGCCCGTGAATATGAAATATCCGGGCCAGCTGAGGTAGAAGGACCTGGAGGAAAGTCAGCAGAAGTGGAAGGTCCGAGAGGCATGGCAGTAACTGTGGAGGCAGGCTCAGTGGAAACCTCTACCACAACTAGCTCTTCAGACTGGCCAGTTGGAGCAGAAGCATGGGTATTGTAGTTATTGTCCTTGGTGTTGTCTGGCCCTTTCGAACTATACCATGAGAATGGAGCAACTGGTTTGGCTTGACATCATATGGCTTCTTTTCCACCTCTAAATCAAGGAAATACATAGAGAGGGTGTTGGGTAAAGGGTAGTTCTGGTTAGCTTCCGCACCCATAAAAGAGATGATGCGGAACATCACATTCCCAACATTGATGGGGTACCCTGTCATGATCGATGCAACTAATACAACCTGGTGGATAGGAAGAGTCTGTTCATGTGTAGTAGGGTCCAACCTGCTACAGATAAAAGTCTCCCAACCCATAGCTTCAAAGTTCAGGGTCCCCCTCAGTATTTTGACCCCCATAGTCAACCACTCAGGAACGGTACCTGGGATTGCCAGGTACTGATCTAACCATGGAAGGACCCCCTTACCTATCTCCAAATTTTCCAAATATAGAGTCTCGTTCTCGTTATTGAAACCCAAGTAATCATTCAGAGACTACCCGTCGAACAACACCTTTTTATCTCGAACCTTGGTCACTTTGGAACCCTTGACGATGTGGGCCACATTACAATAGAATTCATTGATCATATGTTCATTTGCATCTATACACTTCTACATAAATATCTCCCAGCCCGGTCTAGTTCTAAATTCTCTCTGCACGTTAGGGTTGTAGGGTAGTAAGTCTTTGTCAATAAAGCTCCTCTCCAGTATTAAATGCCTCACCGGCCACCACTCCTTAAACTTATGATATGGTACTTGGCTTACAAATTTGTCCTCCCAAACGGCGGGCTTCCTAGTTCGGTCAATGCCTCCTACCTGAGGCTCACCACCCTCAGCTCCCTACACATCCTCCTCATCTCCGCCTGCACTCTCCCCAGATAATGAAGCTGTAGGGGAGGTGGAGTCATGCCCACTACCGGCTGCCGATCCCTCAGATGAATCAAAAATGACATTAAATGGCCTCCAAATAGTGGGTGATGAAGGAGGAGTATCATCAGTCAATTGGAAGTTGGTGACGATATAAGTTGGGAGTTAGTCTGAAGAGATGTCTTGGGAGAGCACATACTCACTCCCTAAGGAATGGGAAGCAGTTATATCTACGGCGTTATCAACTTTTGGGTTTGTTTTATGGTTTCCCGATCTTGGGGAGTGAGTTTGACTATTATCTTTCCTTTGCCCCCTCGGGAGGAATCACCTCTCCCAAGTTGTTTTGATCCTTTGCCTCCTTGTTGTTTAACCATTGTCTGCAAGCACAAATATCTAACTTTTTTAGTATCAGTAGAGACAGTGAGACAGATGTGTATAATGAATTGCAGAACAGAAGCAGAAAGTTGTAGACATAGTTGCAGGAATAGGACAGTGCGGACCGCACAAAATGCTAGTGTGCCTGCACTGAGGCCACTACGGACTGCACAGGTTTAAAGCCCCCAAACAGAGCTCTCTGAATCTCACCATCGCGGCCTGTACAAACTGGTATTGCGGCCGCGGTGGGCCAGTGCAGAACGCGCAAAATAATGTGCGGCCGCACTGGTCAAAGGAACCTCTCTGAATCACATCACCGCGGCCCGTAGAAAGTGGTAATGCGGCCACGGTGAGACTACTGCGGACCGCACAAACACGACGGCGGTCCGTGGTGAATGCCCAAACCTGGCACTGAGTTAGTATTTTGGGATTTTGCATTTTAGTTCAAATTTCACCTAGATATGGTCCCTACTCAATTACCCAGTTCATTTATGCTCACTAAGTCTACAAAAATCAACATTTAAAACTAACTACCCTAAAAATTGAAGAAATACGGGAAGAAAAAGAAGCTACAGGATAATAACATTGAAAATAAAATGAAATTAAACAATAAAACTAAACTAAATGTGTGAAGTGTTACCAGATATTAAGGGAAAGTGAGTCAACACAATGCAAGCAAGAATGTATGAGCAAAGAAGAGGGATGAACAGTGTTTTAGGTCTCTGAGAATGAAATTCGCAAAAAAGGGTAAAAGGGGGTCCTTGGGTTCTATTTATAGAAAAACCCGTGGGACCCATACTCACCTACCAGCGTGGCCGCATAAAACGGACCGCGGTCGCGCTGGATTTATTTAGAGGAAGTTTGAGAAGGCAACCTATGCGGTCCGCACAAAATAGACCGCGGCCGCAGAGGTCCACCGCGGTCTGCACAAAATGCCATGCGGCCGCGGTGGCAAACTTCTGAGAGTCCTCATTTTTTGCTCACACCAGTGCAGATCGCACAAAATGGCAGTTCGGCCGCACTGGAAACTTCAGAGACTTAACACTTTTACAATTATGTCATGCACTGCATCAACTCAATCCCTACAATATCTCACAAATAATTATCCCACAAATAAATCCTAACTAACAAGAAAATCAAAGAAAACAAAAAGATGAAAAAGACATGGGTTGCCTCCCAAGAAGCACCTGATTTAACGTCACGACACGACACATGTTACCATCATATCACTTCAAATCAAGAAACGCCACCACGGGGCTCTCATCAAGCTCTCCAAGAAGCGATAAAAAGCACGCCCAGCAAGACGATCTAGCATTTGGTCAATGAATGGCAAGGGATAATGATTCTTGCGGGGCACTTTGATAAATTTTCCATAGTCCATGTAACCCTGCCAACCTGTGACTGTTATTGTAGGAATCCACTCATTCTGAGAATTTGACACCACGGTCTTGCCACCCTTCATCGGTACACAGTGCACTGGAGAAATCCAAGAATTGTCAGAAACAGGGTAGACCACCACTTCTTGCATCACCTCATCTAATCTTCCTTCATACTCCAAGACAGGCTTCGCAGCATCCTCAAAGATAATTTGGACATACAGAGCGTGGGACTGAGGTGTGGAGAAAGTGGTTTCAATTCCAACACCGGCAACTCCTCAATTGTTGGCTTTGTTAGTGGAGTTTCTCGGTTTTCAAGATCCAAAGATAATTTACTAGCTCATAAGATTCCATAACATGTAAAGCATCTATGCACTTCACTCTAGTTGCATCATCATTGACATCCCGATTTAGAGGCACAGACACAAGGGGATCTTTAACATTAATCATAGAACTTGTATCATCCAATATCACAGCTGCGACAATACCCACAAATGAGCACACCTCGGTGCCATTAGGTTGCCTCATGGATTTGCAAACAGGGAAAACAACCTTCTCATCCCCCACACGAAAAGTCAACTCGCCCACTTCAACGTCAACCAATGCCTTCCCTGTTGCAAGGAAAGGTCTACCAAGAATGATTGGGACTTCAAAGTCCACTTCACAATCCAATATAACAAAGTCGGCCGGCAATATGAATTTATCCACATGGACAAGTACGTCATCAATTATACCCAAAGGACGCTTCATTGACCGATCCGCCATTTGAAGTCTCATTGAGGTTGGTCGAGGTTGTCCAATTCTCAAGGTCTTGAAGATCGAGTATGGCATCAAATTTATGCTAGCCCCAAATCACAAAAGGCCTTGGTGAAATCCGCACTTCGATTGTACAAGGGATAGTAAAAGCTTCGGGATCCTCAAGTTTTGGGGCCATAAAATGTACGGTAGAACTCACTTGATGAATCATTTTAATTGTTTCACACTCCATCGACCTCTTCTTTATCACCAAATCCTTCATAAACTTGGCATACCCCAGCATTTGCTCAAGTTCCTCCACCAAAAGCACGTTGATAGTAAGGCTCTTCATCATGTCAATGAACTTCTTGAATCAGTGGTTACTCTTTTGCTTTGCTAACCATTGAGGATAAGACGGAGGTGGCCTAGGCAAAGGTGCCTTGGCTTTGGGCACCACCAGCATGGGTATATCAATCACGTGTTCCGTAGACGGGTTCACGACATCTTGAGTCTTAACCTCGACTTTATCAATATCAATCCTTATATCATTGTTCATATTGTCAACCACGTCTTCAACAATCAAAGGTATATCATCATCCCGCAACTCAACATCATCATCCGCAACTTGATTTTCTCTTGAGGCATGCACATCACCGCCTCTCTCACTTCTTGTTGTGACTGCCATCATTTGATTGGTGTTCCCGCCCTTCGGGTTCACTACCGTATCACTTGGTAGAGCACCCTTGGGGCAAGTATTCAAACTTTGAGAGATTTGGCCTAGTTACACCTCCAAGTTCCGGATAGATGTATTATGAGAAGCCAATTGCGCATCAGAATCTTGATTCTTTTTCATCATATGCTCGAACATATTTTCAATTCTGCCCAAATCACTTCCGGAAGAACTCGGACCTTGAGAAGGGAAAGAGGGTTGATTGTTCGGTTGTTGGTACATTGGGGGCCTTTGAAAGCCTTGCCCCCTATTGCCTTGATTTCTGTTGTTATTCCATATGCCTTGATTACCATTGTTGTTCCAATTGTTGTTGTTATTTCCATTCCAATTTCCTTGGTTGCCCAAATTGTTGTTCCCCCAATTTTTGCCTTGGTTGTTGTTGTTCCAATTACCACCACCTTGTTGATTGCCCCAATTTCCTTGGGGTCACCATTGTTGGTTTGAAGAGTTGCCTCGGTTGCCTTGATAGTTATTGACATATTGGACCTCTTCTCTTTGATCATCATAACACTCATTTGAAAAGCCACCACCATCATCATATTGATCACAATTTCCTTGAGATTGTTCCCCTCTTTGCCTTCTCTTAAACCTATTCATTCCTTCCATGGCATTGACTTGGCGGGGATTTTGGACTTGTTGCAATTGCACCTTCGCTAATTGATTCATAGTATTAGTAAGCTTGGCAATAGCTTGGCCATGATCATGTAATTCCTTGTGCAAATGGATGACCGTGGGGTCACCTTAGGGCATATTCGCTCTACTTTGCCATGTCGAATAAGTGTCGGCCATTTCATCCAAAATATCACAAGCTTCATTGTATGGAAGCTTCATAAAGTTGCCTCCAGCCAATTGGTTCACAATGCATTGATTAGTGGTGTTGATGCCCCGATAAAAGGTTTGTTGAATTATCACTTCGGTCATATCATTATTAGGGCACTCTTTCACCATAGTTCTAAACCGCTCCCATATCTCATGTAAAGGTTCTGTTGGTTCTTATTTGAAGTCCAATATCTCATCTTGAAGTGCCGCCATATGCCCGGGTGAGAAGAACTTAGCAACAAATTTATCCGCCAACTCATCCCAAGTTGTGATGGAATGATTGGGGAGTCTCTCTAACCAATCCAATGCTTTCCCCCGAAGTGAGAACAGGAAAAGTCTCAACCTAAGAGAATCTTCAGATATATTCGTTTGCTTGCTCCCCCAACATGTATCTACGAACCCCTTGAGATGCTTGTAGGCATTTTGATCGGAGGCGCCCATAAAATACCCTCTTTACTCGAGCAAGGTCAACATGACATTTGTGATTTGAAAGATCCCCCCCTCTCCCCGGATTTGGGGAGAAACGATGGCACTCGCATACCCTTGATTTGGTAGGACTCTTGGAGCCACTCTTGGCGGTGGCGGAGGAGGGTCTGGGACATTGTTGTTGTCATTTGCATTGGCCTGACAGTCTCTACATTGAGCTTGAGGTAATATAGGAACCTCATCTTTATCAAGATCATCTACCTCCTCCCCCACAATCACGTTTCCAAGAGGGTCATTACCATTGAGAGCCATTGGTACATAAGTAATCGACACAAACAAAATTAGTAAACAAGAAGGAAAGAAGAACAAAACACAAAACTAACTAAACAGATAGCCAAAATGTTAGCTCCCCGGCAACGGCGCCAAAAAGTGATCGCAACCAACTCCACACTACTACAAAGTAGGAAGAGAGGGTCGCAATAGCTTCTACCCGATATGAGGGTCGGGATCGAATTCCTCAGAGAGCTAGAAATTGGAGTTGGGTATCTGTCTAGACTAGAATTGTGTAATTGTTCCATATGTCACTTCCATACATTTTTAGGTTTTTTTATTATAAACTACTATTATCAAACTATTAATTGAAACTAAATTAGACTACAAGATGATTGCTAAATTTGTATCTAATGGGAAGAAGGGCACTAGGGTCGTTACATCACCTAGGTGGCTAATTGACAGGTAGATGTTACTAAAGTTCGATTGACATAATTAAGGCTTATGCTATAACCATTGTACAATTTTACCCACTCTCAGACCTCTCGGTCGAGAGAGTGATTTTGCCCAATTGGCTCTCTCGGGACCAAATGGGTAGGCAAATTAGATCAAGCAACTAGGGTTCAAGTAGGATGATTACTCTCTCGAGGTTTAACCCGTTAATTGGGACTATCATTTCTCATGAGTCCATCCTAATTCCCTGTTGGGTCAATTTTGGAGACTTAGACTCTCTTTCTCAAGAAGACTCAAATCCACAAAGCTCAAATTAGTGTTTGCAACCACCAATTCATAGATTAAAACATGAAATCAACCCAAATTGCAAACACCCATAGTCAATCTAACCCTAGATGGCAACACCCATCAATTACCCACACTAGGGTTGAGCCACAACCCTAGCTAATGGGTTTAGCTTCTCATGCTTGAAGAAGAAAATAAAGAAATAGATAAAGAACAAGACATATTAATTAAATGCTAAATTAAAATACAAGAATCTATCATTAATTTGAAGCTAAGATGCCAAAATAGCTACAAATGAAGTTCTCACGAGCACAGCTCAATTCTAGAATTAACTGATGACCTAAAAATGGTAAAGTATTCTATTATACTAGGTTGAAAAAATAGGACAAAAATACCCATGCGGGGTCAGTGCGGGCAGTACAAAATGGACTGCGACCGCATTACGCTCTTGGACTTCAAATCTGGGCTCTCTGAACTTGGGCTCTGTGGACCGCGTAGAATGGATCTCGGCCGCGGAGGTCTCTAACGCGGTCCGTACAAATACGACCGCGGAACGCGCAGCTTGAACCATGGCTAATTTTAACTCTCTGAATCTCCCTTCCACGGACCGCACAAAGTGGTAGTGCGGTCGTGGAGCCTTCACCGCGGACCACGCATTGTGTGTACTGCGGCCGCATTGCCTGAAGTCTGGTTTTGCCATCTCTCTGAATCTACCTAGTACGGACGCACAAAGTCGAATGCGGCCGCACTAGGCCTTTTTGCCCTCAGTTTGCCTTATCTTTTATACTTGAGCAGGTTTCACTCTTTTTGGGCCGAACTTTGACATTTCGTCACTTTGTCGATCAAACCTGCAAACAAGCACACTTATGAGCCTTTTGAGACCATTTTGTAACAATTTATAACCAAAGCGTAAGCAAAAAGGAGCACAAAACACTACAAACTCCCTAGTTATCAGTAGGCGACGTCATCATTAAGTCAAAGTAGGCCACCGATCACATGGAAGACTTGAGGAAGTTCTTTAACAGATTGCGGAGATATAACCTAAAGCTGAATCCCGCAAAATATGCATTTGGGGTTGCTGCCGGGAAATTGCTTGGGTTTATTGTGGGTCGCCGGGGAATAGAACTGGATCCATCAAAGGTCAAGGCTTTTCAAGAATTTCCACTGCCAAAGAACAAGAAGGACGTGATGAGTTTCTTAGGAAGACTTGTCACACCTCTTTTTTACGGCGCTTACACCCCGCGAAGGGTATAATAAAAAGAGTTTTTCCAATTAAAGGAC
>MU721096.1:72290-83739 GCA_026770625.1 Nicotiana glauca | reverse complement strand
GTTTAGGGATGCTAGGATTTTTGGTTTTTTGTATGAAGAAGATGAGAGGTAGGCTATGGTTTTTTGTGGTATGTTGTTCTTCCAAAATGAAGAAGATGAAGAAGCAATGTGTCAAAATGCAAAAATGGCGGTTGAAATGTGTCCCCCCCTCTTAGGGTTTTGTTTTTTCCTTTTATAAAGTCTAGGTCTATGTTTTAGGGTAGTGGGCTTGGGTATTGGGTTATCCGAAAATTAGGCCTAAAAAGGGTCGTTTGAACCCCAAATGTTATTCTTTCCCCGCAATCAAAAAATAAAAATACGATCTTATTTAATTATTCCTACTTAGGTAAAATAACTATTAAAATAGGACTGACAATTAAAACAAAACTATTTTTAGGTATTTTTTCCAAGATAAAAATGACTACAAAATATTAATGAAACTATTTTTTTTGTAATTCTCGTAATTATATAAAGATAAAAATAAAGTACTATTTTTGTATTTTTTAAATTTATGAGAAATACATAAACTAAAACTTATATATATCTTTTTTTGTAATTTTTTATTTTTGTGACGAAAATAAAGTAAAGAAGTCAAAATTAGCTGAAATAGCTATATTAGGCCTAAATTAAATATTTACACGCTAAAATATGAAAATCTTGGGGAGGGTCAAAAATCACACGTCTACAACTGCCCCTCTTTGACTGGAAACACGAAGAGTTTTTCGACAAAGAACGACTAGACATGTTTTTGACCCGAGCCTTATTTGGAGAGACTAAACTAAAGGAAAGGAAGAGGATGTGACCGAGCCCTGGTATCTGAGCTGCCTACATATCCTTGGCTATAAAGGAATCATGCCACGTGTAGTTCGGGAGTGAGTGAGATAATGGAGTATACCGAGGTGAAGAGCCAGTCGAGGTTCCGGTCCACGGTCCTGCTATTACATCAAAAATCAAAACATTACAAAGACTAACTAAGCCTATCAACTACTAGTTACAAGATTCCTATCTATGAGTCTTCTGAAGCTTGATCTTGAGTATTGATTGGTGCTTCATGCGGACTCTGAATTTGAACCTTGATACTTGCTAGTTTTAGGTGCTAGTTCAATCTTCTTCGGCTTTCTGGATCAGGACCAGGCTTGCAGTTCTTGTGGCCTTGACCATGTCTTGGGCAACCCCATCTTTCATCAACTTCTGCATTTCGAATTGACTTCTTGCCTTTTTTTTATTTTTGTTTATTGTGACTAACTTCTGTTGATCATCTCGGGCTGTTAACTCGCATTTTTTAGGCAAGCTTCTTTTGTTGCTAACCTGAATTGTGTTCTTAAGTGAATTATCTTATTCTCCCAGGTAGGCATCTGATTTCCGAACTTTGACTGCTTCTTCCCTTCTTGTGAGGTTCGAATTGTTTTTCCTTCGAAACCTGGACTACCTTCTTCCGGCCACTGTTGCCTTCCTTTTGATTTCTGAATTTGGATTTATGCTGGGGATTTTCTGGTGTAACCTTCTGCCTTCCGGCGGGTTACTGACTTCAAGACATGAAATGTATTCCTCTGTTCTACAGGCGGGCTCCTGACTTCAAGACATGAAATGTATTCCTCTGTTTTACAGGCGGGCTCCTGACTTCAAACTTGAACTGTATTCCTCTGTTTTACAGGAGGGCTCCTAACTTCAAACTTGAAATATAACACCTCCATTCTCCAGGCGGGCTTCTGACTTCATTAACAATTTAAAATATAACAGCCTCTATTTTCCAGGCGGGCTCCTGACTTCAGCCAACAACTTTAAAAATAAAATGCCATTCCTCTCTTTAGGTGGGCTCCTGTCTTCAATTAACAACTTTGAAAATAAAACGCCATTCCTCTCTTCAGGTGGGCTCCTGACTTCAATCAACAACTTTGAAAATAAAATGCCATTCCTCTCTTCAGGCGGGCTCCTGACCTCAACAACAACTTCAGAAAATAAATCGTCATTCCTCTCTTCAGGCGGGCTCCTGACCTCAACAACAACTTCAAAAAATAAATCGCCATTCCTCTCTTCAGGCGGGCTCCTGACCTCAACAACAAGCTTCAGAAAATAAAACGCCATTCCTCTCTTCAAGCGGGCTCCTGACCTCAACAACAAGCTTCAGAAAATAAAACACCATTCCTCTCTTCAAGCGGGCTCCTGACCTCAACACTTGAATGTACTCCTCTGTTCTAGAGGCGGGCTCCTGACTTCGAATTTGAAATGTATTGAATGAAATGTATTCCTCGGTTATACGGGCGGGATCCCGTCTTCAGACTTGAAATGTATTCCTCTGCTCTACAGGCGGGCTCCTGACTTCAGACTTGAAATGTATTCCTCTGTTCTACAGGTGGGCTCCTGACTTCAAACTTGAAATGTATTCCTCTGTTCTACAGGCGGGCTCCTGACTTCATTAACAACTTAAAATATAACAACCTCCATTCTCCAGGCGGGCTCCTGACTTCAACTTGAAATATAACACCTTCATTCTCCAGGCGGGCTCCTGACTTCATTAATAATTTAAAATATAACAACCTCCATTCTTCAGGCGGGCTCCTGACTTCATTAACAACTTAAAAATATAACAACCTCCATTCTCCAGGCGGGCTCCTGACTTCAACTTGAAATATAACACCTCCATTCTCCAGGCGAGCTCCTGACTTCATTAACAATTTAAAATATAACAGCCTCCATTCTCCAGGCGGGCTCCTGACTTCAATTACAACTTAAAATATAACAACCTCCATTCTCCAGGCAGGCTCCTGACTTCATTAATAATTTAAAATATAACAGCCTCCATTCTCCAGACGGGCTCCTAACTTCATCAACAATTTAAAATATAACAGCCTCCATTCTCCAGGCAGGCTCCTGACTTCATTAACAACTTAAAAATATAACAACCTCCATTCTCCAGGCGGGCTCCTGACTTCAACTTGAAATTTGACACCTCCATTCTCCAGGCAGGCTCCTGACTTCATTAACAATTTAAAATATAACAACCTCCATTCTACAGGCGGGCTCTTGACTTCAATTACAACTTAAAATATAACAACCTCCATTCTCCAGGTGGGCTCCTGACTTCATTAATAATTTAAAATTAACAGCCTCCATTCTCCAGGCGGGCTCCTGACTTCAACTTCAATCTTAACATATAACAACCTTCATTCTCCAGGTGGGCTCCTGACTTCATCAACAACTTAAAATATAACATCTCCATTCTCCAGGTGGGCTCCTGACTTCAATTACAATTTTAAAATACAACACCTCCATTCTCCAGGCGGGCTCCTGACTTCATTAACAACTTGAAATATAACAACCTCCATTCTCCAGGCGGGCTCCTGATTTCAACTTGAATCTTAAAATATAACACCTCCATTCTCCAGGCGGGTTCCTGACTTCATTAAAAACTTAAAATATAACACCTCTATTCTCCAGGCGGGCTCCTAACTTCAACTTGAAATATAAAACCTCCATTCTCCAGGCGGGCTCCTGACTTCATTAACAACTTAAAATATAACAGCCTCCGTGTTGCCGTTGTTCCCCCTGCCTCCTGAACCATTCTCCTTCTCACTTGAATTATCTTTCTTCAGAGCTGCTTCCCTCAAAACTTGTATTGTCTTCCTCCTTCAAAAATTCTGGGGAATTATTTATTTACCTGCTGGGGAATTATTTACTTACCTACTGGTTTTAAAGCTTGTGTTTCATTACTCGGAAAACTGCTGGCTATAACACTCTCCCCTCTTTTTTCTTTTTTTTCTTTTTTTTTTTTCAAAACTACTTCCTTCAAAACTTTTATTTTCTCTCAACACTGCTGGGGATAAAAATGTTATCAGCTGGGGATGACACTGTTGAGGATAACACTGCTGGGGGATCCCTTTTCTTCTTTCCTTTTTCTTTTCTCTCTTTTTTTTACTATGTTATCTTCCTCTTTAAAAACTTCCTTCAAAACTTGCATTTCATTCCTCTTAAAGCTGTTGGGGATAACACTGCCGGGGAATTTTCATTCCTTCAAAGCTGGTGCTTCATCTTCCGAAAACTGCTGGGGATGGCACTGGCCTTTGCTTTTTCTGACCACAAGTTTTATCTTTTTGTTCTGTCCGCTGGGGATACAACTTCCCTCATTAAAACTTGTTGTTTCCTTCTTTCAACACTGGTGAGGATAACACTGGTTCAAAGATCACTTCCCTTAAGACTTGTCTTATCTTCCTTCTTCCCCAAGTGGATACCTGATTTCTAGAAAATTTTCTGCCCCAGTTTGATAATCTTCCTTGAGGCATGCCTTTCTTCCATCAATGCCATTTCCTTTACCTGCTTCAAATCAAAGAAAATTTGTTAGTTTAAAACGTGGTGAGTGGTTGTGCCACTCCTGCTGGGGATGGTTTTTCCCTTTCTCCTTCCTTGCTCTGCATTCCATTACACGATCAAAACTTGCTGGGGATGATATTATTTGTTGGGGATGATATTCCTGCTGGGATGGTTTTCTTCTTCTCTTTCCCATGCTCTGCGCTGTTCGACCATCTTGAAGCTTGGCTGATAACTTCCGACCTTCTTGAAGTTTCCTTATTCACAAACATCTCACCGTTGTTTTCCACTTTTATCCTCTTATCTGACCCGGTATATTTTCCATGACAACTGATTCCCCTTGAAGAATTTTGCAATGTTTTGCTAATAAACCATTTTCTTCGTTCATCCGTGTCACTAGAATACCTTTTCTACTGGGGATACCCCTCTTCTTTTTGTGGCATAGCTCGGGAACTGGCATTTCCCCGACCTTTAAGTCTCATATCAATTTCCCAAATTATGTCTATCGCTCTCCGCGTTGTTCTTTCTTGATTTGTCCACTGGCCTTGGCCTTGAGGTCTATAACCTTTGATTTCTGCGGGGGATATGTTTCTTGACACTGGTCCATCCTTTTGTCGATCTCATCTTGCTGGGGATATCCTTCTTGACACTGGCTTTGCGCTTGTTCCTTCCTGACTTATACCACTTGGATGTACTAGTCAGATCTCTTCTTGCATAATTGGAAAGCTGATGGCGAATTTTGAAGTCATTTCTCACTTGTTCTGACCAAACAGACTCCGTTGGGAATTTTTCGATGAAAGGAGAAAGATAAAAGGAACAAAAATAAAAGACAAAGTAAAAAGACGACTCTCTAACAAGAAAAACTATAAAAACTTATCAAACATGGATACCAACTCTACTGGTCATGACATGCACATATGGCCTATCCTCCGTCGTTAATCGCCTTTCACAATTTCTGTCCGGTGATTTCCATCTGATTCTCAATCTTTATTCTACTTGTAGTGCCCGAAGGGTTTTCACTATCAAGCCTCTCTCATTTTGGCTTTTCTCTCAACTCACAGTCACCTCAAGGTGCCCGTGAAGTTTTTCACCAATAAGACTCTCTCATTTGTAATACTTTTCAGCTAGGGATCGGGGTGTTGCCGATGAGACTCTCTTTTTCATTTCTTTTATGCTGGGGATCGGAGTCTTTTCTGCTGGGGATCAGAGTGTTATGTTCTGATAAGACTCTCTCATTTGCCTGACTTGGCCTATTTTGAAGACTGATCGGAAGGTCTTTCTTTGGACCGTAATGTGAGATTTGGATAGGGCTAGAAAGAAAGGGCACTTGAAGGCTCAAAAACCATCAATTTGGGTTCAAAATTACAACCTTCGGAACTAGATTTATTTATAATAAACACAACTTTTGCCCCAGTTTCTTGCTTGGGGATTTTTGATTTTTTTGTTACACTATGACCGAGCTGTAAGGTGCCTACGTATCCTCTTTGAGGAATTAGGTCAAACGTAGTTCCCAAATCCTCGTTGTTCTAGTTTTCCATTTTTCTTTTTCACTGATCATTTTTTTTCTTTTCTTCTTCTCCCTTTTTTTCTTTTTGTTATTTTTCTTTTTTTTTCTTTATCTTCCATGTTTGTGTTTCTAGTCTTTGCTACTGATTCCGAAGGAGGGGTATGAAAGAAAACAGATAAGGCTCGAAGGGTTAATGAAGGATAAAGTGTTTAGATAGCAGAATAAAATGCCTTCGTCATTCCAATCTTCAAAATATTCCAGGTACAAAACAACACAATTAAACAGACACTCGCAACATCTTCTGATTGTGCCAGACTTGACAACCATATCCACACCTTTACCTTTTCCATTGGTTGATTTTACAACGCTATTGGACAACACTCCCATTCCTTGATGTTTTACTTGCCCCCGTTTCACATGGTTCAGGCTCCAAATGATCTTAACTGTTCTTATCTCCTTCAAGTGTCCTGACCACTTTCCAATGGTTTTACGATTAACTTTTGAGTTTAGGCCTAAACTGTGCACGCATGTCATGTCACTAGAGTCGACATGAAAAGAACTATAAAAAAGAGAGGACCAAACAAAAGAGAATGTCTAGAAATAATGGAAAACAGAGAATTGCATTAGACAGACAGGAAAAGAGTCTGTACAACAAAACAAGCACAATAAACTGGGGTACAACCCTTGGAACAAACCTAGACAACACCAAATGAGATACTATGACCAAAGGAACTAGACAAAATAAAATGACAAAAGGGTTTGATTTACAAGACAATATCCATATTACAACCCTGAAATAACCTGGACAACAGAAATGACAACAAAACAAGCTACCAAGATTCCTTCCTAGTGAGGAGGGAATGACTTTTCAATTGCTAGGCTTGACATTTAGCCACAAATTTGCTCATCCTAATCAAAAAAGCCTTCTCCAATTTCAACATCATTAACTTCAGTTAGCAGGTTCCCGGAGGGATTCTCATACTTCATGTCACCAGGCATCATCCCTACAAAGTGCATCATGACGTGCAGGTAAAGGATTCTGCGAGATATTCTAGGTGTCACTGTCTTGGATCACAATCAGGTTTTCTTGGATCTTGTGTTTCAAGCTTACCACAAATCGACCACCTTAATTTTCTCCACAATTCAAAACAAAACATGTTAGAATGGACTCAGTCGGTCCTCATTATTAACAACATCTTTTTTTTCTTTCTTTTTTTTTCTTTTCAATTTTTTCATTTCTTTTTCCTTTTTTGGTTGTGGTCAAATCTTATGTGGATTGCCTACGTATCATGACCCCGCATGAATCAGACCTTGCGTAGTTCACGCAAATAAAAGGTAAACAACAATAAAATATTTTTTGGAATTTTCAATTTTCATAATAAAACAAACTGGGTTTCAAAGGTTTAAATATGACCTACAAACTCGAAAATCAAACAGCCCACATATTCTAATAAAAAGAATTACAAACTCAAAAATAAACGGCCAGCTTCCTTTCCCTGTTTGCCAATTTCAACCAAATGACTATTTTTGCAAATGTGGCCCCTTCCCAATTTCTCCTGAATTTTGAGGTCGGGAAGGATTATTTTACAAACTTGTCCGTTATTTTATGAAAATAGACTTTCGACAACTGAAAGATACTCTAAGGCTATCACGGGAAGAACAGTTTAATACATTGCCGAAACTGGCTCGGCTTATTTTGACCAAAAATCCAAATGGTATTCACTTGCCCACTGACTCTTTTTCTTCAAATTAAAACAAAAGACCTGGTTTTGCAAACACGGCATTTCAGCACCTCGGTGACGAAGAGTTTAAGGCTGTGTGGGCTAACTGGTCAAAGAACCTTAAAAATGACCAAGGGTGGCTGTTTATGCAAAGTCAGTCTTCCGGCGTTCGGGAACATTCGGCTATTTTTGATAAAACGACATCACCCGACTTATTTACGACTCTTTTTCTTGTTTTTCAAAAAATAGAAAACCTAATATTGCAAACACGACCTTTTAGCGTCTCGGGGACGAAGATTTTAAGGCTGTATGGGTCAACCGGTCGAAATTTAAAAAATGACCAAAGGTGGCCATTTATGCAAAGTCATCCTTCCGGCGTCCCTTTCGGGAACATTCGGCTATTTTTACGAAAACGGCATCACCGAACTTATTCATGACGAAAATATTAATTTTGACATTTTTTGGCGATTTTTGCAAAAGGGGAGGTTGGACCCGATGGGGGTTGCCTACGTATCTCACACCCTGTGAGAATCAAACCGGCGTAGTTCGGGCCGATTGGGAATAAAGTAAACAAGCTAACGTTCTTCTTCTCTTTTTTTGCTTTTTTTACCTTTATGACTACTCTGATAGAAGCAAAACCCTTTTTTTTTGAATTTTCTAGCCTCAACAATTTATGACATATTCTAAACTAAAGTTTAACATATCTATTCTTTTCTTTTTCTTTTTGAAACAAACACGTTATTAAGAAAAACAATCTTAAAATAAAAATATTTTTGGATTTCAATTTGATTGTCTAAAAGAATAAACTTTAAGCAAAACATAAGGTATGTTCTCTTTTTTCTCATATGTACAATATCCTAAAGTTCTAATGAAAATTAAAAGTTTTTTTTTTAATTTTCATTTTTCCTTAATTTCCCTAAGAAAAACTTCAAAAGAAAATCGTTTTGCATTTTTGGAATTAATACCTTAAAGAAAACCTTAAAGAGGTATTAAAAGAAAATTCTCTTTTTTGAATTTTTAGTCCTAATATAGCAAAGGAAATATAAAAACAATTTATATCTTAAGTCGTAGATATTAATTGCCTGAAGGGAACATCACCTCAAAAATATTTTTTTTTCGTTTCTTCAATTGGTAACCTAAAGAAAAACTTATAACGGAAATATAAAAACGCAACATCTCTTTTTTTGAATTTTTGAGTTACATCATAATTTTTCAAATATAAAGCAGAAAAATACAATAATAAAAGACTTGACATTACTGTACAAAACTAGAAAGTGAAGGACGACATAAAATGAAGAGCAGACTCAAAACATAAAATAAAACAAATCTCCTTAAGTAAATCCTGACTGGATAGTCCCGGGGCGTCTGTCATGCCCAAACTCCGGTAAGTAGGTTTACCTGTATGAAAAAAACTCAAACCACCACTAGGTGAGACAAAAAAACTCCCTATTAGATACATGCAAGACACGATTGAGGTTATTTTTGCAAAAATAACTTAATTAGCCAAAGTGTGGCTAGGAGTGCAAATTTGGCTAAGACCCCGCAAAGCCAAGAACCTAATATTTACTAGGAAGACCGGACCCTATGTGGGTTGCCTATGTATCACGCCCCGAGAGACGAGAATCAAGTTCGCGTAGTTCAGGCGGATTGGATACGGGCGAGAATTAAAAAATACTAATTCAGAGAAACATGTATATAATTTTTGCTTTTCTTGAAAATGGATGAAACATGAAAATCTTTTTGAATTTTTCTTTTTCCCTTTTTTTTGATTTAAAAAAAAATAAAAAAATACAAACGGTTTCCAAAATATTCTGTCATGTGCACCAATGTCCATTGAATAGTGTGATGTGCATTAGAGAACACAACATATTGCACGTCTTTCATCATAGTGCCTTTTATTATTAAAAAAACTTTTCATGTTTCCAAAATATTCTGTCACGTGCACCAATGGCCATTGAATTGTTTGATGCGCATTGGAGAACGCACAATGTAGCATGGGGGACATAGGCAATTCCAAGACTTCTTGGATTCCCCAATGTTCCCCATGTTCTTGTCCCAAAAATGTAGCATGGGGGATATATGGAATTCCAAGACTTCTTGGATTCCACAATTGTTCCCCACGTGCACTTGTCCAAAATGTAGCATGGGGGACATAGGGAATTCCAAGAATTCTTGGATTCCACAATTGTTCCCCACGTGCACTTGTCCAAAATGTAGCAGGGGGGATATAGGGAATTCCAAGACTTCTTGAGTTCCACAATTGCTCCCCATGTGCTTGTCCCAAAATGTAGCATGGAGGACATAGGGAATTCCAAGACTTCTTGGATTCCACAATTGTTCCCCATGCCTTTGATTAAACTAATACCATGCTTAGCTAAAAAAACCGTGCAACCTTCTTATTTAACGTGATCAGCATGGCCAGGCGTGCCATTTGTCCTCAACTATCATTGTTCCGCCAAATGACCCCTTTACCCTTGAATAAATGCAACATATAGCACATAGGATGCATCAAGATGGTCTTTTCATTTCAGGTCACCTGTCCTAGACAGACCCAACCCCTGTGTTAAGTCCCCTAAGTCAAATGCACATGATGCAAATAAGCGTTCCTACTAGGGATCCGGCATGAGGTTTTTTATACTAGGTTTATCCTGGGTGTTTCTTCTAGACCTGGCTTACCCGAGCGGACAACTCGAGCCGAGGATGGGAGCTGTGTACCGGTAACCAAAAGGCCATTCGATTTTGCAACTCCTCCGAATCCTCGTTCTATTTTTGGGATATGACACTAACAGAAAGAAGTCACGACCAGCGTGCACTCCTCAGGAGCGAGAAGAGAGAGATTTCAGCACAGTTTATATATACAGTTCAAATAATATCAAAGCGGTAAAAAGCATCATTTGCATATTTAAGCCTAATCATATAGTAAAATCAGATAATAAATAAAGCCAAATACAACAATTATTCTAAGCTCGAATTCTTGAATCCTAGGCGAAGTTCTGGGTTTCATATCCCCAGCAGAGTCGCCAGAGCTATCACACCTCCATTTTACCTACTACACCCCCGCGAGGGGTGTAATAAAGGGAGTTTTTCCAATTAAAGGACAATCGAAACGGGATTTATTATTAAAGATTCAGAGTCGCCACTTGGGAGATTTATGGTGTCCCAAGTGACCGGTTGAATCCCGAATCTAGGAAAAGATTGACTCTGTATTACAGTCCGCAAACCAGAAATTCGGATAAGGAATTCTGTTAACCCGGGAGAAGGTGTTAGGCATTCCCGAGTTCCGTGGTTATAGCACGGTCGCTCAACCGTTATATTTGACTTAAATTATCTGATTTTATATGTTAAACCTATGTGCAAATTTTTTTAACTCTTTCTCGCTTTTATTATTGTTATTTTATAAGAATTGCAACGTCGTGAAAACACATCTCGAACCACGTCACATCAATGTACCCGTGGTTATTGACATATTTCAACTCCGTTGAGATTTGGATTTTGGGTCACATAAATGTGCACCCGAGTTTAAGAAGGTAAAATTACTAAACACGCGCGTAAAGCAACTATACGATCATTTGTTATTCTTAAAGGCCTAAACATGCTTCTAGCAAATAGCAAAAGAAAACTGAGACAACTATGGTTCAATCTCTTTTTGATTTGTTTTTACCCGGGCTCCATGGCCATAATCTTTTCCAGTCCAGTTCCTTACCGAATTGGGCGTGAGTCTAAGAGCATACATCAACAACAAGTACTTGTACAACATGTTTCAATATTGGACATTCAATGATTTTCCATTAATTCATATAATCAAATTTCATTTCAAAATCAAACTATTTCAAACTGCTCCAACATAACAGAATACAACAAATCCTTCAACAAAACTATAATGTAACAAAACTATAACAGAATACCACAAATTGTTGTCCCTTTACTTGAAAATTAC
>MU721096.1:38980-71144 GCA_026770625.1 Nicotiana glauca | reverse complement strand
CCGATCTGGGTCATTGGAGAAGACGATCCACGGGGGGTCTGTTTAGGGATACTAGGGTTTTTGGTTTTTGTATGAAGAAGATGAGAGGTAGGCTAGGGTTTTTTGTGGTATGTTGTTCTTCTAAAATGAAAACGATGAAGAAGCAATGTGTCAAAATGCAAAAATGGCAGCTGAAATGTGTCCCCCCCCTCTTAGGGTTTTATTTTTTCCTTTTATAGAGTCTAGGTCTAGGTTTTATGGTAGTGGGCTTGGGTATTGGGTTATCCAAAAATTAGGCCTAAAAAAGGGTCGTTTGAACCCAAATGTTATTCTTTTCCCGCAACCGAAAAATAAAAACACGATCTTATTTAATTATTCCTACTTAGGTAAAATAACTATTAAAATGGGACTGACAATTAAAATAAAACTATTTTTAGGTATTTTTTCCAAGATAAAAATGACTACAAAATATTAATGAATCTATTTTTTTTGTTTGTAATTTTCGTAATTATATAAAGATAAAAATAAAGTACTATTTTTGTATTTTTAAATTTATGAGAAATACATAAACTAAAAATTATATATATCTTTTTTTGTAATTTTTTATTTTTGTGACGAAAATAAAGTAAAGAAGTCAAAGTTAGCTGAAATAACTATATTAGGCCTAAATTAAATATTTACACGCTAAAATATAAAAATCTTGGGGAGGGTCAAAAATCACACGTCTACAATGGTGACCCCATTGCTCACCTGAAGAAGTATTGCAATCAGTTACGGGGAGCCGGTGGCAAAGAAGAATTGTTGATGGCATATTTCGGGGAAAGCCTAATTGGCATCGCTTCAGAGTGGTATATGGACCAAGATGTCTCGCATTGGCATATTTGGGACGATCTGGCCCGAGACTTTGTTCGACAATTTCAGTACAACATAGATATCGCGTCAGACAGGAAATCCTTGGCGAATCTAAAGAAAAAGCCCTTAGAACGTTTCCGCGAGTATGCAATTAAGTGGCGTGAACAGGCGTCAAGAGTGAAGCCTCCAATGGATGAGGTAGAGATGGTCACTGTTTTCCTTCAAACCCAGGAAGCAGACTACTTTCAGAATATGATGTCAGCCATGGGCAAGCCTTTCGCAGAGGCAATTAAAATCGGAGAAATGGTAGAAAATGGGCTAAAAACGGGCAGAATTTTGAGCCAGTCGGCCATAAGAGCAACCTGCCAAGCTATCCAATGCGGGTCTGGAGGAATGGCCAAAGCAAAAATAAAGAAGAAATAGTTATGGCAGCATCGGGAGGAAGAAAATATCGGGCTCCAAGACCCGTATTCTCTGAAAGAACCCCTCAACATTACTATCCTCACACTGATATGACTTACGATCCCCCACCTTATGCGGTCATGAATGCTCAACCTTTCAGCCGAGCGCAACCACAAGCTAACCGAAACCAACCTCCATTCCAAAGAAACCATCCCCCTTACCAAAACCAATATAATCCCTGACAACCACAAAATAACTTCCGCCCTCGGGAACCACCCAGACGACCAAATTTTACATCGATTGGTGAACCCTACTCCGGTCTGTTCCCGAAGCTCGTCCAGATGAATCTGCTACAACCCATCCCCCAAAACAGGCAGAACCTGGACTCACCATCCTATCAACGGGGCGTCCTCTGTGCCTATCACTCAGGGGCTGAAGGGCACAGTACTGACAACTGCTGGATATTGAAGAAAGCTGTGGAAGATTTGATCGATCAAGGAAAAATAGTGTTGAGGGGTGAAGAAGCCCCGAAAGTGACCAATAATCCGTTGCCCGCTCATAACAACGGGCCGGTAATCAGGATGATTTGTGAAGATAGGGAATTTGATCCAGCCCTGAAAGCCATAATTGCTATTGGCGATGCCGAAAGGAAGCCCAAGGCAGCCCCGAGGCAGGAAAAAGGGGAGAAAAAGAATAAAATTGTCAAAATAGAGCCTGAGAAGAAAACTGAAACAAAAGCAGAGACGGTGCCTCCGAAAAGCGGGGTTCTTTATGTTCCGCGAGGTCACCAAGAGAAACCTCTGGTTGTGAGTGCTCTGAGGAAGTTTGAAGTGAAGAAGGGGACACAAATGTACGTGCCGAAAGGGGCCTATGTGGTGTAGGGCACAATTAAACCGCCTCGGCTGAATGGGCCAGTGGTTATTGGACGCGTACCATAGAAGCCCATGACCGACCCTTCTGCAGTGCCATAGAACTATCGGCAAATGGTGGTTACATACAAAGGCAAGGAAATTTCAGGGGAACTTCCAGGAAAAGTCTCGGTTGAAACATATTCAAATGTACAAGAGGTGAACAGTGCTACACGAAAGCGCTTTCCGCCTAAGAAGCCAGTGAGTGCTGACAAAGCAGAGGCTTTCTTCCATAAAATAAAGATGCCGGATTATGAAACAGTGGAGCAATTGTGGAAATATCCTGAGCAAGTGTCACTGTTGTCATTGGTGACCGAATCCACCGAACATCAGAAGATCCTAATGAAAACTTTGAATGAGGCGTAAGTGCCAATTGAAATTTCATTTGAACAACTCGAGAGTATGGCAGAAAGATTCTTCGCCGTCAATCAACTCTCTTTCAGTAAAAATGATTTGCCTCCAGAGGGAGCGGCCCATAACAAAGCCTTGCACCTGACTGTCAAAAGTGAGGGTTACTACGTCAAGCGAGTCATGATGGATGGAGGTTCGGGGGTTGACATCTGCCCACTCTCCACGTTGCAAAGAATGTAAATCGGGACAGGAAGGATTCGTCCGAATAATGTTTGTGTGAGAGCTTTGATGGTGTTAAGAGGTATACCATCGGTGAAATTGATTTGATATTAACCATAGGCCCCGTGGATTTCGAGGTAACCTTCCAGGTGTTGGACATGGATACATCTTACAATTTCCTTCTGGGAAGGCCATGGATCCATGCTGCAGGGGTTGTGCCCTCCACCCTACACCAGATGGTGAAATTTGAGTATGAAGATCAGGAGATCGTGGTCCACGGAGAAGATGAGCTGTCTATTTATTGTGACCCATTTATCCCATGCTTGGAGGCGAGGGAAGGAAGTGAGCATATTGTCTATCAAGCCTTTGAAATTGTGGTAGCTGACCAGTACGAGGAGGGAAATCCGTGCCCCCAGCCTTTCTTATCTAATGCTTCAATCATGGTGGCCAAAGAGATGATTAGACACGGTTTCAAACAAGGCAAAGGGTTGGGAAAAGCTTTACAGGGAATATCTGAGCCAGTAACGCTACCCACAACAGAAAAGTTTTTCGGGATAGGCTTCCACCCTACTCTAGATGATGAGAAATGAGCCGAGGAAAGAAAGAAGGAAGGATGGGTTCTACCACAACCATTGACACATCTCTATGATACTTTTGTCAAGCCCAAGTATGGTGAAGAAGAGGACGATGAGGTGTTCACGGCTGAGGAAATTGAAGATATCTGTGGAGCTATGAGGCAAATGCTTTATGAAACCAACATGGTTCAGCTAGGGGAAGGGACTAGCACCGCTGAGGTGCTCTACATGGGACCAGATGCTAAACTCCAAAATTGGAATGCTACGCCATTCCCGACCAGGCGGGAGTCCCGGTAGACTAGCCCTGTCACCTTTTCTCCATCTCGAGTTATTTCAGGGTGTAACTCGGATGTTTCTTTTAGCTTATTTTCTTTAAATTATTGAATGTAAACCCTGTTATCTTTCCAAATTCCAAGACATGAAATCAATATTTCATCATCCATTTTCTCTTTATTCTTTCTGATTTTTGTTATTTTGCCCTTTTCATCTTTTCTTTTCAGTTATAATAATGCGACTTTAAATAACATGACATGCTTGCGGATTTCATGCCCAGACTCAAACACGCTGTCTAACTGTGAAATAATGAATCAAGAACCGGAATATAATGAAGAAGAGGCTTTTAGGAAAATAAATCGAGAATTGGAACACTTTGAGAACAAACCTAAGCCAAATCTGAATGACGCTGAACCGGTTAATTTGGGAACAATCGAAGAAATAAAGGAAACCAAAATAAGCATCCACACAGATGAGAAAACTCGAGATGCAATAATCCAACTCCTATTTGAGTATAAATATGTGTTTGCTTGGTCGTATGATGACACGCCAGGACTGAGCGTGGATCTAGTGATGCACAAATTGCCAATTTACCCTGATTATCCTCCAGTTCAGCAAAAGCAGAGGAAGTTCAAGACTGATATCAGTGATAAGATCAAAGAAGAAATCATAAAACAGCTGAAGGCGGGGGTAATCCGAGTGGTCCGATATACCACATGGCTGGCCAACGTAGTTCCCGTACCAAAGAAAGATGGGAAAACCCGGGTGTGTGTGGACTACCGAGATTTGAATAGGGCAAGTCCCAAAGATAATTTCCCTTTGCCTAACATCCACATCCTTGTTGATAACTGCGCCAAACATGAGATACAGTCCTTGTGGATTGTTACGCAGGATATCATCAGGTGTTGATGGATGAAGAAGACGCTGGGAAAATAGCTTTCAC
Organism: Nicotiana glauca; assembly: GCA_026770625.1. NCBI lineage: Eukaryota > Viridiplantae > Streptophyta > Magnoliopsida > Solanales > Solanaceae > Nicotiana > Nicotiana glauca. The sequence continues at coordinate 66,642 of MU721096.1, read as the reverse complement.
TACACCCTGGGGTACATACTATTATCGGGTCATGCCATTTGGGCTGAAGAATGCCGGGGCAACCTATATGAGAGCCATGACTGCCATTTTCCACGACATGATGCATCAAGAGATAGATGTGTATGTGGATGACGTAATCATTAAGTCCCGAACTCAAAGTGACCATGTGCGAGATTTGAGAAAGTTCTTTGAACGGTTGCGCAAGTATGATTTGAAGTTGAATCTGGCTAAATGCGCCTTTGGAGTCCCACCAGGAAAGCTCCTGGGTTTCATAGTCAGCAGGAGAGGTATCGAGTTAGATCCAACAAGGATAAAAGCTATTTGAGATCTACCTCCTCCGAAAACTAAGAAGGACGTGATGAGTTTATTGGGCAGGTTAAATTATATTAGTCAGTTCATTGCTCAGATGACTACCACATGTGAGCCCATATTCAAACTATTGAAGAAAGATGCAACAATCAAATGGACATCTAAATGTCAAGAGGCTTTCGACAAAGTCAAGGAATATCTGCCATATCCTCCAGTATTGGTCCCACCGGAGCCTGGGCGACCTCTCTTATTGTATCTGATAGTGTTGGAAAATTCATTTGGTTGTGTTATTGGGCAGCATGATATAACCGGCAAGAAAGAGCAGGAAATTTACTATATGAGAAAGAAGTTCACCAGCTACGAAGCCAAATACATGTTGTTGGAGAGAACGTGCTGTGCCTTGACGTGGGTCGCTCAAAAGTTGAGACACTATCTTCAAGCCCACACTACCTATATCATAACCAGGTTGGATCCTTGAAGTACATATTCTAGAAACCGATGCCCACTGGGAGACTGGAAAAATGGCAAATCTTGCTCACTGAATTTGACATAGTTTACGTCACTCGCACGACAATGAAGGCCCAAGCGTTGGCAGATCATTTGGATGAAAACCCGGTTGATGAGGAATACCAACCATTAAGCACATACTTCCCAGATGAAGAGGTAAATTTGGTAGAAGCCATCTCTGAGGACACTCGTGCTTCAAAAATGTTCTTTGACGGAGCAGTAAATGCAAGAGGTGTAGGCATTGGGGCAATCCTGATATCACCCAATGGTCAGCACTACCCAGCTACAGTTAGGCTCTGCTTCTTCCGCACAAACAATACAGCTGAGTATGAAGCCTGCATCATGGGCATAAATATGGCAATTGACCAAGATGTTGAAGATTTATTAATCATGGGAGATTCTGACTTGATTATCCGGCAAGCCTAGGGAGAGTGGGAGACTCGAGATGTTAAACTCATTCCCCATAGGCAAGATGTGGAAGATCTCACCAAATGCTTCAAGTCGATAGAGTTAAGGTACATTCCTCGGTGTCACAATGAATTAGCCGATGCACTCGCCACTCTAGCTTCCATGCTATCTTACCCAGGCAATGCCCATATTGACCCTCTGGAGATTCAAATCAAAGAAAAGCACGGGTATTGTAATGCAGTCGAGACGGAACCCAACATTCAACCTTGGTATCATGATATCAAAAGATTTTTGAAGACACAAGAATACCCCGAGCAAGCCACTGGAGAGCAAAAGAGAACCATTAGACGACATGCGAGTGGTTTCTTCTTAAGTGGTGATGTCTTGTACAAAAGGACCCCGTACCTCAATTTTCTAAGATGTGTTGATTCTAAGGAAGCCAGAAGAATTATGCATGAAGTACACACGAGTATGCAGACCTCATATGAATGGTTATGTGTTGGCAAAGAAAATTCTGCGAGCGGGGTATTACTGGATAACCATGGAAAAAGATTTCTTCAGTTTTGATCAGAAATGCCATCAATGTCAGGTGCACAGTGATTTGATTCATGCACCTCCAACAGAGCTTCATCCGATGTCAGCACCTTGGCCATTTGTTGCTTGGGGTATGGATGCCATTGGGCCGATCGAGCCGAAAGCTTCAAATGGGTATAGACTCATATTGGTTGCAATCGATTACTTTACAAAATGGGTTGAGGCCATCACTCTTAAGTCGGTCACCAAGAAAGCTGTGGTAGACTTTGTGCACTCCAATCTCATTTGCCGCTTTGGCATTCCTGCAACTATCATTACCGACAATGCTGTAAACTTGAACAGTCGTCTGAGGGGAGAGGTATGTGAACAATTCAAGATAACGCATAGAAACTCTACTCCTTATCGTCCAAAAGCCAATGGTGCTGTGGAAGCAGCAAATAAGAACATCAAGAATATTTTGAGAAAGATGATTCAAAGCTCCAGGCAATGGCATGAAAAGCTGCCCTTTGCATTACTCAGGTATCGTACCACAGTGCGCACATCAATCGGAGCGACCCCGTACTTGTTGGTATACGGAACTGAAGCTGTCATACCTGCAGAAGTAGAAATCCCTTCGCTTCGCGTAATTGTTGAAGAAGAAATTGAGGACAGTGAGTGGGTTAAGGCCCGGCTGGAGCAGTTGTCATTAATTGATGAGAAACAGATGGCCGCAGTTTGCCACGGGCAGTTGTACTAACAAAGAATGGCCCGCGCCTATAACAAGAAAGTGCATCCCAGGAATTTTGAAGTGGGACAGCTCGTGCTCAGGCGCATTCTCCCTCATCACCAGGAAGCAAAAGGGAAGTTTGCTCCTAATTGGAAAGGTCCATACATAATCCGGAAGATATTGCCAAGAGGAGCACTATATCAGGGAGACACTGAAGGAAATGACCCTTAAACAACAGTCAATGCAGATGCAGTCAAAAGGTAATATGTCTAAGTCTCCTGGTTTGACGGCTTTGTGTAATTGAGATGACGAAGGCTTTCCTTCCCGCTACCCCAAACACTATCAATCCTTCGTAAACCTTTTGAGCTGATTACTCTTCTTTGATCACCCTCTTTGGAACCCAGAAGTACCAGAAAAGAAAAGAAAAGAAAAGAAAAGAAAAGAAAAGAAAAGGAAAAACAAAGAAAAGGAAAAAAAAGAAAAGATAAAGAAAAGAAAAGAAAAGAAAAAAAACAAAATTATTTCCCTGAACTACGTTTGACTTGATTCTGAAAGGATACGTATGCAGCCTCTCCCTGAAGTTCAGTCACACCAAAACAAAAATCCCAATTCCCCTAAAAATTGAAACTGGGGCAGACGATATGATGATTCGGCTATGAATCCGCCAAAATGGTTCCAAAGTTGTAGTTCTGTCCAAAATCTTTTTTACCCAAAGACCTTGTTCAAGTCCTTCCGATCAATTGGCAAAGGCAGGAAAGTAAAAACATCATTGTTGGAATCTGATACAATTCAAAATTGAGGGAAATAAAATGAGAGAGTCTTATCGGTGAAAACCTTCGGGCACCATAAGGCGATGGTGAGTAGAGAAACTGAAAATGAGAGAGTCCACTTAGTGAAACTCGCAAAGAGAACTATCGGGCGACGGTGAGAACATAAATGAGAGAGATCGATTAGCGAAAACCCACAAAGGGCACTGTCGGCCGAAAAGAAGATATCTCGCCACTAAAAGAGTCCTGGCAAGGTTCCCTGGTTGTGAAATGTAGATCAATGGGTTCACGAGAAGCTGGAAAGTTTGTGTGGGTCGGGCATCCAGTCCAAGAAGCATGTCATGTTCATTTGAAGACAACATGCACACCCTAGATAAGTCCTTCTTTTCCCCCAAAAGGGACGCTTCTCTTTCAACTCATCTGCTTGCCTTTTGTATATTTCTTCTTTGAATCCCTCTCGGTTTATCTCTGATTCCGAATTACTACAAAGAAAATGTGGCAAGACGGGTTTTATAAGGCTCCGCCTGGCAAAAGCCGGAGAAAATACCCAGCCTCAGCAGGTGCGTCAGTCAAATCTCGATTGACCATGATAGTTGATTCTTCAAAACAAAGACAGTGGAAAGGAAAAAAATTAAAAACAAAGGTCTTAAGAGCAGGAAAAGTTAAAGGGCTAGAGCCTACACGGGCGAGTCATCATGAAATCCTAAAAGTTGAAACCCGCCAGTTTAAAAAGAGATTCATCCTCAGAGCCAGCAAGCGGCGAAAGTTCTCAACGGAAATGGAGCCGGGATCGAGCAATTGGGATGATCAAGGCCACAAAACCAACCACCGTTTCAAACTAATAAATTATTCTTTGTTGGAAACAGGTCTTACCCAGAGCAACCGTGCAAGAAGCAGGTGCAACCCAAAAAGAAATGCGCAAGCGTGGAAACAGCTTTACAACACGGAAACGACCAAAAAGGAAGTTTCCCCCCAAATTCTTTCATGCGTTTTGCTAAATAAAAAGGAAAACATATAAAAAAGAAAGAAGAAAAGAAATGAAAATGAAAATCCCAAAAGAAAAACAAATCATGGTAGCATAGGATCCCATTCCTTAAATATCCCGGCAAAAAAAAATACCGAGGATCTCCCTGGCATAACCCAGGGAGCTTTTTTCTTTCAAAATCCCGGCATAACCCGAGGATCTCCCTGGCATAACCCAAGGAATTTTTTCTTTCCAAATCCCGGCATAACCCAAGGAGATTTTTATTTCCAAATCTCGGCATAACCCGAGGATCCCCCTGGCATAACCCAAGGGGCTTTTTCTCTCCAAATCCCGGCATAACCCGAGGATCTCCCTGGCATAATCCAAGGAGCTTTTTCTTTCCAAATCCCGGCATAACACGAGGATCTCCCTGGCATAACCCAAGGAGCTTTTTCTTTCCAAATCCCGGCATAACCCGAGGATCCCCCTGGCATAACCCAGGGGGCTTTTTCTCTCCAAATCCCAGCATAACTCGAGGATCTCCCTGGCATAACCCAGTGAGCTTTTTTCTTTCCATCCCGGCATAACCCGTGGATCCCCCCGGCATAACCCAAAGGGCTTTTTCTTTTCAAATCCTGACATAACCCGAGAATCCCCCTAGCATAACCCAAGGAGATTTTTTCGTTCCAAATCCCGGCATAACCCGATTATCTCCTTGGCATAACCCAAGGAGCTTTTTTCTTTTCAATTCCCGGCATAACCCGAGGATCTCCCTGGCATAACCCAAGGAGCTTTTTCTTTCTAAATCCCGGCATAACCCAAGGATCTCCCTGGCATAACCCAAGGAGCTTTTTCTTTCCAAATAACAGTATAACTCGAGGATCCCCCTGGCATAACCCAAGGGGCTTTTTCTCTCCAAATCCCGGCATAACTCGAGGATCTCCCTGGCATAACCCAAGGAGCTTTTTTCTTTCCATCCCGGCATAACCCGTGGATCCCCTTGGCATAACCCAAGGGGCTTTTTCTTTTCAAATCCCGGCATAACCTGAGGATCCCCCTGGCATAACCCAAGGGGCTTTTTTTCTTTCCAAATCCCGGCATAACCCGAGGATATCCCTGGCATAACCCAAGGAGCTTTTTCTTCCAAATCCTGGCATAACCCGAGATACTTTTCCTTTTTCGGCATAGCCCGGTCATTTTCTAGAATAACCTGGATTCATTCACAAGGATACACAATCCTGATTTGATTGCTTAGACATGCGTCACAACTAACTCACAAAATTTTCCTAGTGAAAACTAGGGCAGCAAATTTCGTTTGTTTGTTTGTTTGTTTTGGTATCTTAAGTAGGTCTACCTCAAGACATAAGGTGCGATATTACCGATGGAATGAGTCTCAATCCAGAATCAAGAAAAGAAACAAAGAACAAAAAGAAATGAACTCAAATATGAAGCAAGCAAGGGGCGGATTGCTCAAAATCTGTTTGAAGTCACAAGCTCCGCTGATCCTGTTTTGACCAATGCTGCATGAAGAAGTAAAACATCTACAACTTGCGAGCATCAAGATTCAGATCGAAGTCCACAGCAAAATTAGCTAAGACTCAAGATCAAGTTTCATGAGAATTATAGATAGGAATCTTGTAACTCATAGTTGATAGACATAGCTAGCTTAGCTTTGATTTTCCTTTTGGGGTAATAAGGAGGTCAGCAAGCAGTAGTAGCAGCAACAGCAGTGAAAAACACAACTCCTGGTAGTCCCAGCTACCAAACCTTCCAGAACTACACTGACCTGATTCCTTTATAGCCAAGGATATGTAGGCAACTTTCCAAGCAGAGTTCGGTCAGATGGTTTTCAAAATGCTTCTCCTGGAGTGCCAAGCAGGCAAAAATCCCTCATATTGCTCATTTATCTTTGCACGAAACCCTTCGTGTCTTCAAGCAAAGAGGGGCAGCTGTGAGCACGTGATTTTTGCCATGCTTAAATTACTCCTATAAAATTCTTTAGAATTAAGAATTTTCTTTTATTATTTGAATTTTAGGAATTAATTGCATGATTTTGTGTCTTGTTTGCATTTTTGTGTGCATTTTAATCGATATAATTCCAAAAATATAAAATAGTGTGCATGTTAATAATACAAAAAATAAAAAAAAAAACAAAAATGATCCTTCCGGATTTTTACTTTTAATTTATAGAATTTGTCTTAAATTTTCTTTTAAAATTAGGAATTTTAATTAGTATAATTTTAGAGTCCGTTTGGGTCTTTCATTTTTGATTTTACAATAAATAAATAAATAAAATACAAAAAGAAAAGAAGAGAAAACAAAAAAAAGAGGTCAAATAGGTTGGCCCATTTTTGGGTTATTTTCATGCAAAAGTTCAGCCCAAATCCCCCAAAATCAGACCAATACACCCCCAGCCCAATCCACAAGACTACCCGGTACAAATGCCCCAACCCTCAGACTATTGAAACGACGTAGTATAGGGATGTTACTACGTCATTTCAGGGTCTCTAAATGTTAAAACAATCTGGACCATTCATCCATCATAATCCAAGGGCTATGATTCCTTTCGTGATTATAATTAAAGTGTCAGAAAATCCTAAAAAATCTAAGACCAAACCCACCCTCCTCGTACATCACCCTTCCATCCCCTGCCACCACCGTCCTCACCATATCTCCGCCGTCCTCCGTCGTCCGCTGCCGGCTGGAAATCGCCTCCGCCTGCGGCGAAGCTCCAAACAACTCCAAAATAATACCACAACATCCCCTTGTCTTCCTCTTTCCAAATCCCCAAACCCCATCCCTCAAAGCCTAGCCAATCTTCTCAAATCGGGATCGAAATTCCGGTGAAAACCCTAATTCTACCAAATCTCACCAAATTAACACCATTTGGTCTCCTCACTCTCCTCTTTATGAATCCGTAGCCCTTGACCCTCAAATCGTCCTTGAAGTTTTCAAATTTTGGATTGAAGGCCGACTTAGAACCCTAGTTTCGTTAGTTGGGGCTTTTGTTGATGGCTTGACCATTATAGGGTTTAGCCGTGTGTTTTCTCATGGAAAACACACGGTTAAACACTAGTATTGGTCAAGCAACTTCAAGTCAAATCACCTCGGGCCAAATTTCTTTCTGGTAATCCCTTATGTTTCAATTTTTCTTATTATTTTGTTTCTATCTTTGCTTAGAATTTACCTGATAATTTGCTTAGATTTTTCATTCTTTTATTGAGATTAGTTTCCTTTCTCTAATTCAGTTTTGGTTCATGTTTTTGATTTTTGATTCCTGTTTCGGTATTGTTTGGGGTATGATACTGATTAGAATTATAGTTTTTATTTTTGTGACTATGTTTGTTAATAATTCCGTAGGTTTCATTCGTTATTTTCCTGCTAAAGTAAGGCTTTACTGTGAGCTATTGATTTTTCCATTAAATGCAGTAACAAATTGATCTTAGAATTAGAGTTAATCTCAGCTTTGTCCAGTTTTAATTAGATGATTTGATTCGATTTTATGATTTGTTAGTCTTAGCCAATTGTTCCAAATTGACTATGGTTAAAATCTAATTAGGATAGAGAGAGGTCAGGGTTAGTTTGATATAGGTAGTAATTCCGGAATAAAAGTAAGGGTAGTATAGGTATTCCATAGATAGAAAACAAAACTAGAACACCCTAGACTCTTCTAGAATAGGGCTTTAGTGTAAGTTTCAGTAATTTAGTGCAGTGACTTGAGAAACAAGTCAAAACTTTAGGATTAGAAAGTAATTTCTGAAAATAAAAAAGGGGGAAAATGGGTGAATAAGTTCCAGAACATTCCTGCCCCTTCCTTGCCTATAAAAGGCATGCCTAATGCCTTCATTTGCAAGTTTTGACATCTCTGAAAATTCCCAAAACCCTTCCAACATATAATTTCCACCCAAAATCCATTCTCTGCAAGTCTGAATCTCAAATTTGAATTTCAAAATCCCAAGAGGTTCAAATTTGAAGTTCTATAGTTCTAGAAGCCTTCTTTAGATCTTAATTTCTGCAAAAATCCAAAAAAAAAAAAACAAACAAAAATACAGTAGAAAATCCAAAAATATACTATTACATTGAAGTTTTAGCTGGTTAATCTGAATTCCTAGTGTTCTGGACTCAATTGCAAGTCATTTGAGGTTTTATTCAAGTTATTTTGGGTGCTCCTAATTGCTGAAGGTTTTTTGGAGTTGCTAGATTCAATTTCAAGTTTATTTGGGTTTATTCAAGTCGTTTATGGTTGATTTCCTGGTTGTTGACTGATTTCAAACTCTTCCTGGATTGTTGAGTTCATTTCTGGGCTGTTATCTGATCTCTGCTCGTTATTTTTTCTTCTTCTTCTTCTTCTTCTTCTTCTTCTTCTTCTTCTTCTTCTTCTTCTTCTTCTTCTTCTTCTTCTTCTTCTTCTTCTTCTTATATTTCAAACATCCAGGTACATATTCAAACCAAGACTTGATGTAGCTTTGAAGTGAAATGCCGAAATGAAATGTTCATCTATCTCATAAAATGTGTTTGTTCAGTTGTAATAGATGATTTGTATTTTTAGTTTACTTTGATTTGTGTCTCTATAGTTCCTGGATTGTATAACTTGGATTGTATAATTTGAACTCTCTAGATCCTTTGGTTAATTTGTGGTGCTACTACTCATTTAGCATAGCTGCAGTATTATTTGGAGGTTGGCATCTCATCAATGAGCAGTAAAATCTAGATCCAGGAATGAACTATAGGTCTAATATTTACATGTGTCTTAAAACACAGCAAAGGTTGCATCTCTTAAAATAATCTGATGTCTTACAAACTATGTGTTTATTTGTTCTCCATAAGCCTGACCAACGAGCCTTTTGTTGGATCATGAGTATTGCATACAATCTGAGGTTGAAGGTTTAAATTATGTTTTGTAAAATCAGCTTCGCATCTGACGTTCCCTTCCAACTGATGGTTAGATTGCAGTTTTTGTGTTAATATTGCAGCTTTTATGTTAAGTGAAAATCCAGGAGATGTTTTTAAAATGCTTTTAACTTTCCAAATATATAATAATAGACATTAATAGATGAATATATTGAATTGTATAGTCACATTCCAAAATTAGCAATTTGTTTGATATAATTATACCCTTGTATTACACACGTGTTAGCAGACCCCGAGCAAGATTGGTATTGATTTTGGGCTCACTATGAGCCCCACTTCTATCGTCTTCATAAGCTGCTAATAGTTTACAGCCTTGGGCCAACATTTTAAGGCCCAAAATGCTGAAAGTCAAAATCCTTTTAAAATTATATTAGGAATGTGGGGATTAACTTGCAATATAAATTTAGGTTCTCGAGTTAGGTAGTGGGTTCAAATTAAGAGGGTCCTCCCTTTTGTTTGAATTCGGACTTGAACTCAAGGGCCAAATTTGTAAATGTAAATTAATTAGGCCTTTTTAGAGACAAAAGAAATAGAAAATCTTAGTTTGCTTTAGGCTGGCCTTTAAATAATAAAAATGAGATGAGCCTTGCCAACCAAAAATGCATAATTTGCGGAGTCCTCTTTAAATGTTCCTATTAAAATATTTAGAATTCGGGGCGTGCCGTTAGCGACTTTCACGGCCGCCCGCAAAGATAATAGCTCAATAGTCGCTTTAGGCGTATTTTAATAATTTTACCTTCTTAAATACGGGTGTGCATTTCATGCAAGCCAAATCGAAATTCCAAAATGTTGAATAAGAATGTGTCGAGGATCCGAGTGCATTTCATGTGATGTGATCCAAAAATACGTTTTTAAACGACGTTCACTTCTTAAAAATTAATTGAAAGCGGTAAATAATTTTAAAATTGCACTATAGGTTGGAACATGTATAAAAATCAGATTTTAGCCATTTATAATGATTTGAGCGATCGTGCTAGAACCACGGGATCCGGGGGTGCCTAACACCTTCCCTCGGGTCAACAGAATTCCTTATTTAGAATTTCTGGTTCGCAGACTCCAATTGGGAAGTCAAAAATTTTCCTCGATTTGGGATTTAAGTTAAACCGGTGAGTTGGGACACCAAAAACCAATCCTATGCCAAGTGGCGACTCTAAAAACAAATAAATAATTACATTTCGAATAATGTCACTTTAAATGGAAAAACACCCTTATACATTATCCTTCAGGGTAGTTGTGTAAAAAAGGAGGTGTGACAAGTGTAGTGTGGAAGGGCCAACCCTTATGTGTCAAAGTTCAGAGGGAGCTCATGGGTCCCAAGGAAAGGCTCACATAAGAGGGGCAGAACTTACGTGTAAGAAGATAGTGGAAATGTAGGAATAGAGTTTTAAAACTGAGGGGATAAAAGAGAGGGGTAAATGGTGATAAAGAAACAGTAATTAGTAAAAACACAGAGTTAATAACTTCATACAAAGGGGGTAAGGGGTTTGGAATCCATTGCAAAGAGTCTATGTACTTAGGAAGGGATAAGCTTTGGGTATGCACATCACTAAGGGTCTCAAGGGACCCCGGGCAGTGCTTACACCCAGGTTCATACAACCAGATAGAGATGAGTGTAGTATGGAAGGGCCAACCCTTATGTGTCCAAGTTTAGAGAGAGTTCATGGGTCCCAAGGCAAGGCTCACACAAGAGGGTAGACCTTAAGTGTAAGAAGATAGTAGAAGTGCATGAATAGAGTTTTAAAACTGAGGGGATAAAGGAGATGGGTAAAGGGTGATAAGGAAACAGTAATTAGTAAAAACAAAGAGTTAATAACTTCATACAAAGGGGTCAGGGGTTGGGAATCCATTAAAAATAGCCTATGTACTAAGGCAGGGATCAGCTTTGGGCATACACAACAATAGGAGGTGCTAGCATGCCTATATGCCAATAAGAACACATGACAACTCGAGGAAACATGGAGGTTATGATCCTAGGGGGATCATATTTGGGTCATGCATAGCAATGCTCAATGTTGTCATGCCCCAAACCAACCACTGATATCAAACACATTGGATATAGGGATTTAGGGTTCACAAGCCATGATAAGTAATTAGCAGAAGCATTAATTCAAAATAGAAAAGGCAGACTACAACATGCTTAATAATGAAACTTGGTTAAATACAAATAGGAGAAAAACAAGGATGAAAGAAACATGCCATTGTTGATGCCGAAAATTAGTCAAAACATATCAGCAAAGAAAAATGAGCAAGCTTCCCACAGCCTAGCGTTGGCTTTCACCCGGCTAGGTAAGGCAGGAATACAAGTAGCAACAGAGAAAAGAGAGATTTTAGTGAGGTGTGTGTCTGAACTCAAGTGTTTTATGCCTTGTGTTTGTGTGTTTTGAAAGAAGAGAAGTTGGGTATTTATAGTTTTTTAAAACATGTGAGAAATAAGGCAGTAAATAAAGTCCAATGCAAATATGGAAGTAATCAGCAATCAGAATCAATTAATCAAGTGATTCCACTTTAATTGAGGAATTACTTGTTTAACGGGCCTAAGATGTTCAAAAGAAGGAAAGAAAATCAATTTGTGGGCAGACTAAGTATTTCCATAAAAGAAAGTAGTAAAACATTGAGTACGAAATCGAGTCCAAGTAGACTCGGTAAGGCAAAAATAATGAAAGGAATCAATTAACCTTGACAGGCGAGTAAAACTAGAGTTCATAAAAAGAAAGGTTTTGAAATCAGTCACAAGATTGGAGATCGATCAAAGAAGGAACCTGAGCATATAAATAGAATGCACAAATAAAAAGACATGCGAGGCCAAGATATTGTCAAAAGAAACAACATGCAATAGTAGTACAAAGTCAGTAGATAGCAAATATTCAAAACATGATAGTCTAGTAGGTCAGGTCTCATTGAATTAGTAGTAAGAAAAATAGAGTGTCAGGAGCATGCAAAGGGTCTCACATCATAGTCGAGTTTCAAAGATGGTAAGAACCCAGAATCAGAGGAATCATATAAGGGAAAGAGATGCTGAAACAAGGAATTTTAAATCAAGTCAAGCATTCAAACGAGCAGTTTCAACTCAAAGACACAGGCTTTCTTAAAAAATATTCAAGCTTAAACGACACAGGCTTTCTTAAAAAATATTCAAGCTTAAAAGATAATAAACAAATAACTTGAATAAGCATTTTAGAAACTCGAATAGACCCCAAAAGAAATTAGGATTTTTCAACAACAATCGAGTTTAAAGATAATAAGCAAATAAATTAGACAACATCTAGCAAATAGTGTCAGAAACTCGAATGAACCCAAATAAATTAGGATTTTTAACACCAATCGAGTTTAAAGATGATGAACAAGTAAATCTAACAAACATTAACAAATAGCTTCAGAAACTCAAATGAAACCAAAAAGAGATTATGGTTTTCAACATCAATCAGAAGAGTTCAAACAAGCACATATCTTAAATGTGTTAAAAGTTAGAGATGATATTTTGAAATAACTTAACAGTAAAAGCCCTAATCAGAAAAGACAAAGAGTCGTTTTGAAAGCAAAATTGAAGAAACTTCGAGAATATGTTTAAAAGTTCAAAATAAACATAGATCTAAAGTAGATATGAAGGAAATCACAAAGAATATTAGAGATTAGGGTTTCAGAAGACCCAAAAAAGGTTAGAGAGGCTTCGAAAGTTACCTATCTAGACAGGAAAGTCAAAGGTCTGACTCAAATGGCCATGGCTGGCCGGAGAGGGGTCAGAGATGACCGGAGAAAGGTCAGATATGACCGGAGAAAGGTCATAGAGCAAATACTGTACCAAACCACCTTTAGAGTCTGGTCATGAGACCATAGCAACAAACATGTAGAAGCCATGAGACGTTGATACAGGCCTTAGATGATCCCGGGGAGCCATAGATTAGGGTATATTAAGGTGGTTGCGACTAGGGTTTGGGGTTGTTGTAGAGAGGAGTTGAGAGAGGAGGGGAATTTAGAGGTAGCGCATGGTGGAAAATGGTAGGGTTTAAGGGGGTCGTTTAGGACTAATTTAGGTAAGGGGGATTTCTGGCCGTTTATTAAGGAGGATCAACAATTTTGATTGATCGGGTAAATGGACGGGTTATGGAGATGGGTTTGTGTCAGGGTTTAATAGGAATTGGGTCGGAGTTTAATAGGAATAGGTCCAGGGTAATTGGGATTCAAATTGGGGTCGAATTTAGGCTATAATCGAAATAAAATGGGGCTAGTATTTAAATAGCCAATTTTTCCTATTTGATTTATAAAAAATAATAAAATAGCTCATGAAAATAAATTAATGGTACTAAAACTATTTATGACACATAATCAATCATTTAAAAATATCATACCTAATTTTGTGAACACAAATGCAATTAAATCTTAAAAGAGGCTAATATTGCAATTATATGCAATTTATCTTTAAAAATACTAAATAAAATTGTAAAAATATGCGAAAATTCCCTTGGCTATATTTTAGTATAGATATAAAAGACAATAAGTGAATCACCAAAAAATGATAATTTTGGAAACAATTAATGAATTTTATGTATAAAATAGGAGAATAAATAGATTTAACAATCTTTTAAAATTAAGGAAAAGTAATGAAGAAATTGCATATATGCGTATATGCATATATACATAATTTTGAAGCTATTTTTCATTTTGAAAATATGTAGAAAAAAATTGGGTGTCAACAAACATCGCAAGCCACGCTACATGAAATGCACCCGTTAGTCACGACACGTTCTATTTAACCTTGTTGGAAATTGAAGTCGGGTCATATGAAATGTATACCCGAGCCCTTTTAATCTAATTTGATATAGTTCAGTTAAAGAGTAGCAACCCAAACTCAAAAACGAAGACAATAGCCAAACAAATCACATAACCAAATCACCAAACAAGTGATTAACATTCAACTAGAATAAAATAAGTACAAGATCGAAGAGTTGAACCTCAATGAGAATGAGGACCTTTTCGACGTTCACCAGATATGAACCGAACATAATCTTTGAACTCGAAGCAGAACTACCACAAACCGACGAACCAAGGCACATGGTTTACCGCCTTAAGAAGAAACTTTGTGCTAGCAATAAAACACTCTCTTTTGTCTACCATGTCCAGATTTACCCAAAGTTCTTGTTTGAATCCATCAATCAAGGAAGTAACAACGCCAAATTTTACTTTTGCAAAATAGACCACTGATAAGGAACTAAGAACCGACAGTCTTGCACCAATTTTTCCACTAACTTCTTTGTAAAGAAGACCATCTTGCATAACTGCACTATAAGCACCTTCCAAATATGTAATCTACCCTAAACATTCCGCTCATTAACAACTATAATTTCTGGATTCCCAAAACCCCATTTGAGCTTTTTGAACAAAATAAAATAGCAACGAACTCCAAACCATAATCTCGTGAAACAAAGGAATAATAAGATTTAGAGATCCAAGCTCAATAAAATGTACCAAAATATCATGCCATCATATAATTACACAAGATCGATTAATATTGTAAATGAATGAAACAAGCGATGAATAGGAGAAAAGAGTGACCTCAATTACTTTCGAATATTTTAAGAACTTGTTGCCCATTTACAAAGACTCAGGCCTATGAAGCTAAGCACAGATAGACCCGACCGGGAACCTCAAGGAAACAAGCTCGACTCTTCAGCGATGACTGAAACCAGATCGGACTGAAACCAATAACGAGTTCAACAATCAACAACAGCAAATTTTCGACCTCAACAACTTTTGGGAACATATCGCAATTGAAGTTTTCGAATGGCTGAGTTTTGATCTCACTTGCTTCTGTCCGTTCGTTCTTTAAGTATGTTCGAGTCTTAGCTTCTGATATGGCTGGATTTTTGGCGTAGGTGATTAGGTTCTCTTCTTAGCTCTGCCCATTCTATTCTTGTATGTGTGCGTAAGTTTCTTATTTGTGATGGTGATGGAGCTCAACAACTATGGAGGATGTTGGGCGGAGGGGTGTTCAACGTTGTAGTGGTGAATGCCTAGAGTTTTTAGGGTTGCGTCTTACATGAAGAAGGAAGACGAAGAAGCTCAAGGGTGTTGGTGTTTGTTCAGAAAGAAACCATCGAACTCTACTTCATTTTCTTCTGAAGAAGAAGGTCGATAGGGGCAGTCCTTTTGGTCGAACGACGCTGATTTTCAATTTATGTGCCCCCCTACCCCGTTGTTAGCTCTAGGTTTTATAGTTTTGTATATTTTTTGCTGATTAGTCCTATGTCTTTTATTGTGTATTAGGTTCCTAGGTTTTTAAGAAAGGTTTTTTTAGGTTAATGGATTATGAGTTTGGTATTATTGGGCCTAGATTTCTGGGTTAAGTCCGAATTGGGTCCTAAAATTAGGCTCTAAGACTGTTGAAATTATGGTCCAACACCTTAATCAACTCCCTTTAATATAAGATAAGAATGTTACATAATGCAAAAACTAATCCTAATTAATTGAACTAAACTAAACATGAAAATATATATTTCTTTTTTGTATTTTCAAGATTATATAAAGATGAAAATAAGGTACTATCTTAGTATTTACTTATTTTTAAAATTATGAAAGGTACATGAATTAAAAGTAACTAGGTAAAATGTTTTTTTTTTAATTTTCATTTTCATTATAAAATAAAATAAAATAGTAAAAACTAGCTGAAATAGAAATATTAGGCCTAAACTGAATATTTGCATGCTAAAATATGAAAAATCTTGGGGAGGGTAAAAAATCACATGTCTACAGCTGCCCATCTTTGTCTGGAAACATGAAGTATTTTCAGACAACGAACAACTAGACAGGTTTTTTGACCCGACCCTTATTTAGAGATTTCAAAAACTAAGAGAAAAGAAAAAGTGGTCGAGCCCTAGTATATGAGCTACCTACATATCCTTGGCAATAAAAGAATCAGGCCACGTGTAGTTCATAGGTGAGTGAGATGATGGGAGTATACCGAGGTATAGAGCCGGTCGAGATGACGTTCCGTCGAGGTTCCGGTCCGCGGTCCTGTTATTACATCAAAAATCAAAAAATGAAAAAGTCTAGCTAAGTCTGTCAACTACGAGTTGCAAGATTCCTATCTATAAGTCTTCTGAAGCTTGATCTTGAGTCTTGAATGGTTCTTCAAGCAGACTTTGGGTTCGAACCTTGACCCTTGGTAGTTGCAGGTGCTAGTTCATTCTTCTTCAACTTTTGGGACCAAAATCGGACATACCATGCTTGTGACTTCAGCCATGTCTTGAGAAGTTCATGTCTTTCTCTACTTCTGCATTTTGGATTCACTTTTTTTAATATTCTGGATAGAGACTAACTTCTGTTGATCATCTCAGACTATTGACTAGCATTCTTGCCGCGAAATTCTACTACTTCTAACTTGAATTGAATTCTTAAATGACTTCCCTTGTTCTCCAGGTGGGTACCTGCTACTAACTTGAAGCTTGAAATGTATTCCTTTATTTTCCAGGTACCTGATTGCCAAAACTTAAAATGTATTACCTTATTTGCCAGGTGGGCGCCTGATTGCCAAAACTTGGATTGTACTCCCTTCTTCTTCAGGTGGGCACCTGATTGCCAAAACTTGAATTGTATTCCCTTGTTCACAGGTGGGCGCCTAATTTCCAAAAGATAAACTGTATTTCCTTGTTCTCCAGGTGGGCGTCTGATTGCCAAAACTTGTACTGTATTCCCTTATTCTCCGGTGGGCACCAGATTGCCAAAACATGAATTGTATTACATTATTCGCCAGGTGGGTGCCTGATTGCCAAAACTTGAACTGAATTCCCTAATTCTCTGGCTGGGCGCCTAATTGCCAAAACTTGAACTGTATTCCCGTGTTCTCCAGGTGGGCGCCTGATTGCCAAAACTTGAACTGTATTCCCTTGTTCTCCAGGTAGGCGCCTGATTGCCAAAACTAGAACTGTATTCCCTTGTTCTCCAGGTGGGCGCCTGATTGCCAAAACATGAACTGTATTCCCTTGTTCTCCTGGTGGGCGCCTGATTATAAAAACTTGAACTGTATTCCCTTGTTCTCCAAGTGGGCGCCTGATTGCTAAAACTTGAACTTTATTCCCTTATTCTCCATGTTGGCACATGATTGCTAAAACGTGAATTGTATTCCCTTGTATTCCAGGTGGGCGCCTTATTGCGAAGACTTGAATTGTATTCTCTTGTTCTCCACGTGGGCGCCTGAATGCCAAAAACATAAACTCTATTCCCTTGTTCTCCAGGTGCGTGCATGATTGACGAAACTTGAACTCTATTCCCTTGTTCTCCAGGTGGGCGCCTGATTGCCAAAACTTGAACTGTATTACTTTGTTATCTAGGTAGGCACCTGATTGCCAAAACATGAACTGTATTCCTTTGTTCTCCAGGTGGGCGCCTGATTGCCAATACTTGAATTGTATTCCCTTGTTCTCTAGGTGGGCGCCTGATTGCCAAAACTTGAACTGTATTCCCTTATTCTCCAGGTGGGCGCCTGATTGCTAAAACTTGAATTGTATTCCCTTGTAATCCAGATGGACGCCTGATTGCAAAAACTTTAATTGTATTATCTTGTTCTCCACGTGGGCGCCTGAATGCCAAAAACTTAAATTGTATTCCCTTGTTCTCCAGGTGGGCACCTTATTGCCAAAACTTGAACTCTATTCCCTTGTTCTCCAGGTGGGAGCCTGATTGCCATATCTTGAAATGTATTCCCTTGTTGTCTAGGTGGGCGCCTGATTGCCAAAATTTGAATGGTATTCCCTTGTTCTCCAGGTGAGCACCTGATTGCCAAAACTTGAGATGTAATCCCTTGTTGTCAAGGTGGGCGCCTGATTGCAAAAATTTGAATGGTATTCCCTTGTTCTCCAGGGGGCGCCTGATTTCCAAAACTTGAACGGTATTCCCTTGTTCTCCAGGTGGTCGCCTGAATGCTAAAAACTTGAACTCTAGTCCCTTGTTCTAGAGGTGGGCGCCTGATTGCTGAGACTTAAATTCTATTCCCTTGTTCTCCAGGTGGGCGCTTGATTACCAAAACATGAACTGTATTCCCTTGTTCTCCAGGTGGGCGCCCGATTACCAAAGCATGAATTGTATTCCCTTATTCTCCAGGTGGTTGCTGATTGCCAAAATTTGAACTGTATTCCCTTATTCTCCAGGTGGACGTCTCATTGACAAAAGTTGAATTGTATTCCCTTGATCTCCAGGTGGGCGCCTGATTGCCAAAACTAGAATTGTATTCCCTTGTTCTCTAGGTGGGCGCCTGATTGCCAAAAACATGAACGGTATTCCTTTGTTCTCCAGGTTGGCGCCTGATTGCCAAAGTTTATTTGTATTTCCTTGTTCTACAGGTGGATGCCTGATTTCCAAAACTTGAATTGTATTGCCTTGTTCTCCAGGTGGGCACCTGATTGCCAAACCATGAACTGTATTCCCTTGTTCTCTAGGCGGGTGCCTGCTTTCCAAAACTTTAACTGTATTCCCTTGTTTTCCAGGTGCGCGCCTGATTGCCAAAACTTGAACAGTATTCCCTTGTTCTCCAGGTGGGCGTCTGATTTCCAAAACTTGAATTGTATTCCCTTGTTCTCTAGGTGGGCGCCTAATTACCAAAAGTTGAATTGTATTCCCTTGTTCTTGAGGTGGGCGCCTTAATGGCAAAAACTTGAACTTTATTCCCTTGTTCTCCAGGTGGGCGCCTGATTTCTAAAACTTGAATTGTATTCCCTTGTTCTCCAGGTGGGCGCCCGATTGCCAAAACTTGAACTATGTTCCCTTATTCTCTAGATGGGCGCCCGATTGCCAAAACTTGAACTGTATTCCCTTGTTCTCCAGGTGGGCGCCTGATTGCCAAAACTTGAACTATATTCCCTTATTCTCTAGATGGGCGCCCGATTGCCAAAACTTGAACTGTATTCCCTTGTTCTCCAGGTGGGCGCCTGATTCCCAAAACTTGAACTATATTCCCTTGTTCCCCGTATGGACGCCTGATAGGCAAAAATTGAACTGTATTCCTTTGTTCTCCAGGTGGGCGCCTGATTGCCAAAACTTGAACTGTATTCCCTTGTTCTCCAGGTGGGCGCCTGATTCCCAAAACTTGAACTATATTCCCTTGTTCCCCGTATGGACGCCTGATAGGCAAAAATTGAACTGTATTCCTTTGTTCTCCAGGTGGGCGCCTGATTGCCAAAACTTGAACTGTATTCCCTTGTTCTCCAGGTGGGCGCCTGATTCCCAAAACTTGAACTATATTCCCTTGTTCCCCGTATGGACGCCTGATAGGCAAAAATTGAACTGTATTCCTTTGTTCTCCAGGTGGGCGCCTGATTGCCAAAACTTGAACTGTATTCCCTTGTTCTCCAGGTGGGCGCCTGATTCCCAAAACTTGAACTATATTCCCTTGTTCCCCGTATGGACGCCTGATAGGCAAAAATTGAACTGTATTCCTTTGTTCTCCAGGTGGGCGCCTGATTGCCAAAACTTGAACTGTATTCCCTTGTTCTCCAGGTGGGCGCCTGATTCCCAAAACTTGAACTATATTCCCTTGTTCCCCGTATGGACGCCTGATAGGCAAAAATTGAACTGTATTCCTTTGTTCTCCAGGTGGGCGCCTGATTGCCAAAACTTGAACTGTATTCCCTTGTTCTCCAGGTGGGCGCCTGATTCCCAAAACTTGAACTATATTCCCTTGTTCCCCGTATGGACGCCTGATAGGCAAAAATTGAACTGTATTCCTTTGTTCTCCAGGTGGGCGCCTGATTGCCAAAACTTGAACTGTATTCCCTTGTTCTCCAGGTGGGCGCCTGATTCCCAAAACTTGAACTATATTCCCTTGTTCCCCGTATGGACGCCTGATAGGCAAAAATTGAACTGTATTCCTTTGTTCTCCAGGTGGGCGCCTGATTGCCAAAACTTGAACTGTATTCCCTTGTTCTCCAGGTGGGCGCCTGATTCCCAAAACTTGAACTATATTCCCTTGTTCCCCGTATGGACGCCTGATAGGCAAAAATTGAACTGTATTCCTTTGTTCTCCAGGTGGGCGCCTGATTGCCAAAACTTGAACTGTATTCCCTTGTTCTCCAGGTGGGCGCCTGATTGCCAAAACTTGAACTATATTCCCTTGTTCCCCGTATGGACGCCTGATTGGCAAAAATTGAACTGTATTCCTTTGTTCTTCAGGTGGGCGCCTGATTGCCAAAAAATGAATTTTATTCCCTTGTTCTCCGGATGGGCGCCTGATTGCCAAAATTTGAATTGACTCCTCTAAAATTGCTACTTTGCCTTTGTTATCCATGTGGGTGCATGATTTCCAACACTTGAATTGTCCTCCCTTTGTTTTCCAGGTGGGTGTCTGATTTCCAATTCGGACTGACTCCTCTGAAACTGTTACTTTCCCTTTGAACCTGATTACAACAAAACAGATAAAATAAAAGATATTTTTCTGCCCTAGTTTGATATCGAGAATATCTGTGAGTGTTAATCGAATCATGGTACCCAAAAGCTCTAAGAATTTAAAAGCTAAATCCCATTATAAAACAGGTCATGAAAATTTAAAATTAAATCTCCTTTTAAGAGTAACAACTTCAAAGCTAAATTCTATTTCCTGAGGGTAAAACATACGCTAAATCTTATTATATATGAAGGTCTTAAAAACTTAAAAGTAGATCTCATTATCCAGGAGGTCCTGAGAACTTTAAATTAATCTCATTATCCAGGAGGGTCCTGAAAATTAAAATTAAATCTCATCTTAAGAGTGAAAACTTCAGAACTAAATTCAAATTCCTAAAGGTGAAGCTTATGCTAAATATCATTATCTAATATAGGTCTTAAAACTAAGTCACATAATCCAGGAAGGTCCTGAAAAATTGAAATTAAATCCCATTATCAAGGAGGGTCCTGAGAATTTTAAATTAAATCCCATTATCCAGGAGGGTCCTGAAAAGCCGAGAATGAACTTACCTGAGCCATACATTCTTCCCGGAGGATCTCTGTGCAGTGAACAAAATTCCTTGCCCCCTGAACCATGCTTTCCTCGTGGATGGTTCCAGCATATCGAAGCAATTTTATTTCCCTTTCTCAAACCACCTTTGTGCTGACAAAATTTGTGTAGGACATTTAAAAAAAATTCAAGCTTCACAGCTTTGATTTGGACATAGTCTTCGTCCCTGTTTCAAACAAAGAAAACTTGTGAGTTTAAACATGGTGGTTGGTTTGTGGACTTGACTTTGAGGGCGATTGCTCCTTCACTTCCCATGATAACTTTGATTTCAACTCAAAATACCTTGCTTGTTTATTGACTAACCACTTTCTCTGTCACCCTTATCCCAGAAGATACCTCTAATCCGTTCAAACCTAATATCCTATATATGTTGCATTTTGCTCATGATTGGACATTTACCGAACCTTTGTATTTCACATGAATCCCAAAGCATGTTGATTTTTACCAACTCGATGCGCTTGCTGTTCTTTCCTGGCCTTGGACTTGAGGTCTATTGCTCTTTCACTTGCCATGATAACTTTGACTTCCACTTGGCAGACCTTGCTTGTTGTTGGTTAACAACTTTCCCGGTCAACCTTATCACAGAAAATACCTTTGGTCTATTCACCCAACATACTCTATCCATTGCATTTTTTATGAATTGGCATATACCAAACCTTTGTATTTTACATGTACCCCAAAGCACGTTTATTGTTACCAACTCAGTACGCGCGCTGTTCTTTCCTGACTTATGCCCCTTTGATGTGCTAGCCAGATCCCGTTTTATGCAATTGGAAAGCTGGTGGCAATTTTTGAAGTCATTTCTCACTTGTTCTGACCAAATAGACTCAGGAATAGGAAGTAAACAAGACAAAAGGAACAGAGTAAAGGACAGTGGAAAGAGATGATTCCTAACAAGAAAACTACAAAGTAGAAACTTATCAGATGTGGATACCAACTCTAATGAACATGACATGCACCTGTGAATTAAGTGGCCTAATCTATCAAGCAAGTTTGATGTTCAACTCTTGTTATACCCCTAAACCGTAAAACTGGGCTTCAATGCTCCAATTATTCACTCTGATTCACGATCCTTATTCGACATGTAGTGCCCGAAGGGTTTTCACCATCAAGCCTCTCTCATTTTGTTCTTTTTCTCAACTCACCATCGCCTTATGGTGCCCGTGAAGATTTTCACCAATAAGACTCTCTCATGCGTTGACCATAGTAAAAACATCATATGCTTCTAGCATGTCTAAACTCAGCACTCTCAAAGATTATCTGGGAGGTCTTTTTTGGACTGTAATGTGGCTTTTGGACATGGTTAGAAAGAGAGGATATCATAAAGGCTCAAAATAACTAAGACAATAGGTTAATTTATTTACAACTTTTGGAATCCATTCTAAAAACTTTGCCCCAGTATCTAAAACAAGGGAATTTTGTTCTTTTTTTTTCTTTTCTTTTCTTTTGATGGAGTTACTAAGAAAGACTAGCCCACTCTTGACATCGTGGGATTATAAAATATTTTATTTTGTATGACCGAACCGTAAGGCTGCCTACATATCTTGTGGTAACAAGAATCATGTCAAACGTAGTTCACAAAGATACGTTTTGTTGTTGCTATTTTTCTTTTTCGTTTTTTTTCTTTTCTTTCTTTTTCTTCTTTTTTTTCTTTTTCCCTTTTTTTTATATTTATTTTTCTCTTTTATTTTTTTTGGATTTTCTTTTTGGAATGAACTTTTAAAATAAACATGTGGGGGACATAAACTTTTTTTCTTTTTTTTTCCACATGATTATAACTTGATTCCAAAAGAGGGGATGTCAAGCAAATTAATACATACTCAGAAGGGTATCAAATTGTATAAGTATTTGGGTAGCTGAAAGAGGGCCTCTCAATCCCTGAAAATGCCACGTACAACATATCACACCTCCTTTTTACACAACCGAAGGTGGTATATGAGAGTTTTTTCACTTTAAGTGATATTATTCGAAATGGGATTATTTATTCATATTTATTCAGATTGGCCACTTGGAATAGTTTGTTTTGGTGCCCCAAGTTATCGGTTTATTTTAACATCCCAAATCAAGGAAATTCGACTTTCCTTTTGAAGTCTGCGAACCAGAAATTCCAAGTAAGGAATTCTGTTAATCTGAGAGAAGATGTTAGGCATTCCCGGGTTCCGTAGTTCTAGCACGATCGCGTAAACCATTGTAACTGGCCTATTATCTAATTTTAATACATGTTTTAGCCTATAGTGCATTTTAACTTATTAAACCGCTTTTAATTATTTTTAGGAACATTCAACGTTATTTAAAATATGCCTTGAACCACGTCATATGAAATGCACCCGCGATCCACGATACATTTTATTTAACATTGTTGAGAATTGGAGTTGGGTCACATGAAATGCACACCCGAGTTTAAGGAAAGTAATTTAAATAGCATGCCTAAAGCAACTACGCACTTTCAAGTTTGCGAGGGCCATGGAAAATTCGACTAATGGCACACCTCGATTCTAATTTAAATGGATGTTTGAACTAAACTTTTAAGGGCCATAAATTATATCTTACTCAATATGTCACGCCTCAAATCTAATTATTTAAATGATTTCTTATTTTAAAATTATGAGGTCCATGAACTATTGTTGTTATTCAGTATGGCACACCCCAACTAATTAAAGGAATCTAATTAACTAAAAACTAAGAGAGTTGGGATTTTTATTCGTTAAACTAGCGTTCAAACTAACAAAAGAAAAGGTTTGTATTAAAGAGAAAACAAATTTGATTATATAACAAATGTCTTGAGTCATCAATAGCAATTAAATGAGACATTAGAGAAGGGAAGCCCGAGCATAATGACGCCTGCTGTAACGACCCGAACGGTCGTTCTGAGCTCTAGTGCGTCGTTCAGTATTTGGAAGTCATGAACAACTTCATTTCAGGTATATTAACTTATACGTATGGTCAGAGTTGAATTTCGGGAAATTCGGAGTCAAATTAGAAAGAAACTTTTCATTGCGGCAACCTTAAGTTGAAGAAAATGGCTAAGATTGGAATTTTAAGTAAACAACCTCGGAATTGGGATCTGAAAGTTCCAGCATGTTCGTATGATGATTTTGAACTTGGGTGTATGTCCGGATTTGGTTTTGGATAACTCGTGAGCATTTCAGCGTATATTGTGGAAGTCAGTATTTTAGAAGAATTTCATAAATTTGGGTTGGAAGGCATTTCAGTGTTATAGATGTCCGTTTGGGATTCCAAATGTGGGAATAGCTCCGTATGGTGATTCTAGAGTTGGGAGCGCGATCGGAAGTGAATTCGGATGTCCGGAGGTCATTTTGAAGTCATTTGGCTAAATATAAAAATTTGAAGGTTTTTGAGAAAATTTGACCGGAAGTGGAAATTTTGATATCGGGGTCGGAATGCGGTTCTGAAAGTTGGGGCAAGTCCGTAATGTCGAATGTGACTTGTGTGCTAAATTTGAAGTCATTCCGGAATGATTTTTGTAAGGTTTGAAACACTTAGTCTCTTTTAAGGAAGCTTAAGTTGGAAAAGACAACCGGATATTGACTTATGTGTTAGAGCACTCCAAATGCGAATTTTATGGTTAGGATAGCTTCGTTAGGTGATTTGGGACTTAGGAGTGTGTCCGAAATATTTTTGTGATGACCGGTGTAGAATTAAGCTTGAATTGGCAAAGTTAGTATTTTGGCGAATTTTGAGGTCATTCGGACTAGTTTTGACATATTTCGGAATCGGATGTGAAAGTTAGAAGTTTCAAAGTTCATAGGCTTGAATCCGAGGTGAATTTAGTAATTTTGCGTTGTTTTTGGTGATTCGAAGGAAAAACTAAGTTTGTGTCATATTATGGGACTTGTTAGTATACTTTGTTGGGATCTCATGAGGCTCGGATAAGTTTTGGAAGAGTTTTTGGAAGATTTTTACTGTTTTGAGCATAAGCATGTAATGATCTAAAGGTTCATTTTTAATTCTAGATATCCAAATTTGATTTTGAGACTTCCGGAATTTTGATAATGAATTATAGGACTTATCTGGAAATTTTGGTCTAATTTCATCAAGTTGCGATTGGGTTTTTGACGCGAAACATGGGTTAATTGTTTAACGAGCGAAATGGGTATTGAACTGGGAAAACGAGCTCCGAATTAAGTTTCTATTGAAGTACTATGTTCGTATTATTATTTGTGACTCATAGGAACAAGAATCATCGAATTTCGAGTTTGTATGATGGAGTTAGAGCCATTTTAGTAAAAATTAAAAGTGCTGCAATTTTCTGTGGAGGCTGCTGTATTTTTTTTGCAACGTGAACAGTAACCCCGCGCGTGAACAATAACCGCGCGGGTGAACATTGACCACGCGCGTGAACAGTACCACGCGGGTGAACAGTAATTCCGAAAAATCTGGGCAGTGAGCTTATATCCACGATTTTGGGTCATTTCCTCCATTTTTGAGCATCTTGAGAGCTTTTTGGGAGCAAATAAAGAGGGTTTCGAAGAGGATTGATTGGAGATAAGATCTTTGAACTTAAAACTCGATTATATTGTGAAATTGGTCTAGAAATTCATTGAAATTAAGCCTAAAATTGATGAACTAGGGCTTGAGTTTTTGATATTTCAAATTGGTATTTGATAGGTCATTTGAGCTCGGATTTGGGAGTTCTTGGTATGTATGGACTCGTGGTGAGACGAGAAATCCGGTAATGTGAGTTTTGTAATTTTTTGACAAGCGAACTCGGGGCTCGGGTTTCTGCTAGTTTCGAGATTTTTGCTATTTCTCGATTGTTTTCGATTGGGTATTGTTCCCTTATCATATTGTGATGTATTCGCTCTAATTTTTGATAGATTCGACGTGCGTGGAGGCCGATTTGAAGAGCAAAGGCATCGCGGGCTAGAGATTTCACCGGTTTGAGGTGAGTAATTCTTGTAAATGATATCCTAAGGGTTTGAAACCCCGGATCTCACATCGTAACGCTATATGGAGGCGTGACACGCATTCTATGTCGAGTGCGGGGTCGGTTACTATTGGATATCGTGACTTGGTCCATCCCGAGTGATATTTATACTGTATTGGTGATTGATACATATGCTGTATTGATGTTGTTTGGGCTTGTTGCCATGTTTGGGGCCTTGTGCCGACTTGTGGAACCCTTCGGGGATTGGTATTACTGTTTTAGCATATTTTTGCATATCATTTGGTCTCAGTCCAAGGTTTTAAATACTGTTTTGCAAACTCAGCCATATTTCTAAGTTTTAAAAACTCTAATAATATTTTAAATGTTATTTCGGGCTGAGAACTACTATTTTATAAATTCCCAAGGGGCTTATGATGTTTTTCTAGATTGATTATTGGTGGCTCGGGCTGCACACCGTAATAGTGATTTGAAACAGTGGTAATAATGACACTGTATGATGTGACTTGAAACAGTGGTAACAATGGCACTGTGTGATATAAATTGGTCAGGTAACAATGACTGACCAGGACTTGATTGATGCCACGAGATGGCTTGTTATTGCGCTTAGGCTGTAGGAGCCCATCCGGAGTCTGTACACACCCCCAGTGAGCGCCGTCGACGTTAAATGATTATGGGTGGCTCGGGCTGCGCGCCGCAATGGGTACTGGATTGTACCATGATATGCATTGCATTGCATTCATGAATTTGTCCATATATTGTTGTTTTGTGATATTTCTGGAGATATTTATCTGTGGTTCTAGTACTGCATGGTACGTTTGGTCAGGTAACAATGGCTGACCAGGATTAAGAATATTGCTCGAGGGGCGGGTTTCTGTGCATAGTGACACTGATTGCTGAAATTATTTTGCAACTGTTAAAAAGATTATTTTCAAAAGAGGTTTAAAACTGAGCCAAGATATTTCTAAAGATTTTGCGATTTTCAGTGATTTTTCTTCGTTTAAAGGATCTTCTCTGCTTCTATGCAGCATGACGATATGTTTTACGTGTTTTCTTACCGCTCAGTTGTTATTTACTTTTATTACTCACTGGGTTGGAGTACTCACTTTACTCCCTGCACCTCGCATGCAACTGCAGGTATTGATCACTTGGTAGCGGGATATTAGCTGATTGAAGTTATTACTATTGTAGCTGAGAAAGGTGACCGCCAGCGTTCGCGGTACCGGACATTGTCTTTAGAATTTCAGAATTTAATTTTGTATATTATTGGCCCTGTAGTTGTGTTCAGGTTTTCTTTAGATGCTCGTGACTTGTGACACCCCGGTCGGGTTATGTTGGGCTGTAAACACTAGTTATTATTATCGTTAAGCTGTATTTATCTATTCATTTATGTTTAATAATTGTTTAAAAGAATATTTGGGTTAGTTGGCTGGCTTAGTACTACGAGATGTTTCTATATGACTTGAAAGTTTTGAGGAAGATCTGTTGGATGATAGGTGAACTATTAAGTGTATGATTTCCATTGTGATTAGAGGTGTAGCTCCGAGTTATGGGCGTGAAGAATCTTTTCACGTCTCCTGTTTGGAGTGAAGTAAATTTCATGTTATAGTATGAGTTTAGACCCAGGAAGACTAAGTGATTGTGTAATGTGTATGACGGTGGAAGGTATACAC